>VWZF01006461.1:1401142-1552778 GCA_013396755.1 Sclerurus mexicanus | reverse complement strand
TTTTAATTTCCTGCAACTATCTGTTCAAATCTTGAAAGCAAAATGCGTTCATGGAAAGATACAATTTACTGTGTACCCCCCTGATCTTTTGATCTCAATCAATCAAATAAATCCAAGACCTTGCAGTTCACCTTGTTTCAAGGACGGTTAATAAGTTGAGCGGTTGCGCCAATGGCAGCGATGTCATTGTGCTTCTTTTATTGTTATTATTACTTTTTATGATTCTGACCTTTCGGACTGGTCAGGGTAAGATTATTTGCAAAGAATACTCCATAAATATGCCTTTCAGGACCAGAGTTAACATTCAAGCGTTGCTGCTTAGCAAAAGAAAACAATATGCCAAAGTTCAATTTAGATTTCCCTGCAGGGTTGAAAATAATGACGAGACTCATTTAACATGGCAGGGATGAGTCCTGCCACCTCTATGGGAGTGGCTGCTGTATGGTCCTGCAGCACTCTGCAGCTCTGTGCCTGGGGAACTTGCTGGCTGAATTTGGCATCTGGCATCTGATGCTGGGGCTCACTTGTTGTGGAGGAGCCCTGGGTGCATCCCCTGGTTCTCAAAGGTGCTAGCTCAGTCCATTACTAGTTTTCTTTGATTTTGCAGCTGAATTTTTTTTTTTCCGAATGCTGCACTCCTTGCTTACACTTGCAAATGAGGTTTTGTGGAGCTGCTCTAAGCTCTGTCCTGCAAAGCCATCATCTTCCCATCCTTGCACTCCATCCTTGCCCTCAGTGCAAGCCAGCGTGTGTTCCAAGCATGGCTTAAGAGAGCCCTAGTGCATCCTGGTGTGCTGTGATCTGTGTCCTGTGGGTTGCTTGCTGTGATCTCTGGGCACTTTGAGAATCACAAGTTTCAGTGGGAAGCTAGTTGCATTTTCCTTGCTGTGACTATTCATGGAAACAGTTCCTAGATGTCTCCCACCTAACGCTGGCCACAAAGGAGGCTTGCAACATCCAGTGGCAAGAATCTTGCTTTACTGTCAGAAAATATAATTGTGATTATTGATGCTTCTGCTGTCCTGTCAGCAGAGTTAACTCCTGTGGGTGGGAGCAGCATGAAGAGTGAAGCTGGGAGCCAGCAGCTGCTATTTAGGCATTAATCTGCAGCATTTGAAAGCCACACTGTTATGTAGAAATCCTCTCTATAGAGCCTGGTCATGGATGTAAACATCATTTGTCAGAAGCGTGTGACTCTTCTGAAGTTAGTTTTAATTCTTTCCATAGATGAGAAAGTGAAGGTATTGAAGATGACTTGCTTTGTCCACAGGAAGTTCATGGTAGGGGAGCCCCAAGTCTGGGTCTGAAACCCATAGGTTTGGCGCAAAAGAAAAAGGGTATATGTGGCGAAAGGCAACAAATTCCGTGAAAAAAATGCCATCAGTTGAGAAAACAGACTGGGACTGGGTGGTGAAATAATGGTGCAAGAAGCAATGCATCTTGTGGAAGGTCACGGGGCGCCTCCATGCCAGATCCCTGCGGCAGCTCAGCAGCCCCGTAACTTGCAATGAAGCGGATGGGTCTGGTTCCCTGTCAGCATCAGTTGAGAAGTTTAAAATTAAAATAAATAAATTTGTTCTTAGGCTCTTTTTAAAATCCAGAAGTCATTTATCTAGCACCTGTAAATAACTCTTTTCTGGACTTACCTGCCTTGTACATAAAAAGAGAGGATATGGGAAAAAGAGAGAACACAGGGTGACAGAGCAGTGTCTTTGTTGTGTGGTGCTACAGCCTCGCACGCCTGGTGGCCATGCCATGAGTTGGGAAGAGGTGTCCCTATCCCCATGGACAGCTGCCATCCTTGAGTTGCCAAGGGGAAAGCCCTTCAGTATGCAGGAGTTTTGCATGGCCCAGAAGGCAACACTCTTTTTTTTTTTTTCTTAGTCCTAAAGGGATTGGCAATTAGCAGCAGGGGTAATAGCCACCTGGAATTAAATTCTATGAAGGAATGAGAAATAGTAGGGTATATTTAGAAATATCTATTGCATATAAATATATATACCTCTTAAGAAACATGTTGGAGATGCCATATCCATAAATACTAATAAGGCTGCTTGATTCCAATTTTCAGGTAAGATTAACATTTTATTGAGTATTATATCTGTCACATTCAATGCTTTAGTGTACCATCCTCTCAGGCTTATTAGCATAATTGCAGTGCTTAAGCAACAATAAAAAATTCCACAGTAAAATAGCGGTTAGCGCAGGCAATTTGTTATCAAAAGCTTTTACTTAAGGACAGCTTTTGAGCATATTTATTATCCAGTTAGGGCTATACATTATTTTTATTTAGAAAAACAAGAGGGAAACACTGTAGGTTTTTTCCCCTTTTTTAATGTCTAAATCAGAAGGTCTGAAAATTGGTCACAGCCTTTTTCTGTTTCTTAAAATTGCTTGGCAAATTCACTTGGAGTGGGAAGGCAAGATAGAGAAACAAACTCAGGTCTGGAGCAGGACTGTGACATTAATAACCCAGCAGAACAATCTGTTAAGTTCTGATGCTGACTTAGGTGCCCTTTTAAAATTCCCTAGTTGCATCCCAGACTCTGAAGACACTGTCCTCCCCCTCTGTGACCATTGGCACTGTCATCCTAGCAGTGTGAAGGCAGGGGTGGCCCAGCCTCGTGCCCTACTAGTGGCTGCAGCCCTGGAGGCAATGCAGCCACGTGCTGCAGGGATGATGCACCTGCAGACAAGGGCAGGGACAGGACACGACCTGCATGTAAATGGACTTTGATGTCAGTGCTGGTTGTCTCTGAGGCTGGAGTGGAGCAGCACGGCTGGCTGTGTGACAGCGCTGCACACTCACCCTGTTTCTTTTCTCACTTTGAGGACACTTATGGAAACAGTGATTTTCCCAAGGATCTGTAGTGTAGATGTGAATGCACACGTGTTTGTTTGCATGCACCTGTTTGTGCACATAGACACAGAAAGTCCATGTTGCCAGCATGGTAAGATTTCATGTGAATGTTTTAATTTTTGGAAAATTTTCTATGTGTATTTAAAATACAGAGTTGTACCTCACAAATGAAGCAGTAAATGAGATTTAAACAATACAGGAGGCCCATCAAGAAAAGCCCATAGATTTGGTGAGAAGAAGACTGTTGCTGTGGTTGCCTGTGAGTCCTTTTCAGAGACGCCCTCTTCTCTGCTTGCATTTGCTCCTGCAACACCCTTCAGCCTCTGCTTGAGTTCTTGAGATTGCCACCTTCAGTTATCCTTGCTCCTCAGACCTCTGCTCACCTTCAGAATCCCTGTTCTCCTCTCCATCACTGGAACTTGGTGTCTCTCTCCTCTCATGTGTTTTCCTCATTTTTTATTGTTCTGGAAGACCTCTTCTGCCTTGTGCTGCTTTTTCAGAGGTTGCTTTCCCATCTTCTTGATAGATGATTCACGGTGGTGATTGCATGGCCCAGAAGGCAACACTCTCAATACCCATGATGAAGAGCTGCCACCGCCCTGGTGGTGCCTTGATTGGGCTCACAGCCTGGACTAGCATGAAGGGCAAACTCGTCTGGTTTTTTTGATCCCTTTTTGACTGTCATCTGAGCTCACCATGAGGAGAAGTGAAGGCAGTGCTGCTGTCCCAGGGATGAAGCTTGTGTTCATAGTGAAACAGGATGTGCAAACAGGTTGTAGGAATTGGGAAGGGAGCACATGGAGGCAGGTGAAACTAAACTGGGCAAATATTAGAGAAGTGATGTGCTTGTGGGGTCCTCTTCACAAACACCCTCTTCTGTGAATACATAGAATTTGAAAGGAGCAGGTTGTTTCAGATCCTTTTTTTTGAGGGTGGGATAAAAACCCAATGTTATTATTCAGAGATAAATTTTATGTTTCAGATTCTAGGGCAGTTGAGTGTATTGCATTGGTACACAGCTCACTCTCACGAAACTGCCTAGCACTGCATGCTGTTTAGACTTTCTGTCAACAGAGCTTGGTGATGCTCCTGGGAATACGAATACACAGAAACTGACTAAACCTAAACTTCCTGGGAACTTTGCTCTCAGTGGAAATTTGACTGTGATTTGAATTGCAGTTGAAATATGTGCTCCCTACCTCCATGAACACCTTTAGGAATGAGGACTTGTTGCTGCTCTCTCAGGAACAAGTAGGTTCCTGCACAGACCTGCAGCTCCCCATTGTTGCTCCTTCTGGCTCTGCTTGTGTGGCTTTGGTAGTGCCCAAGGCATCAGCTATCGGAGCATCTCCTGCTTGCATCTGGCCTTGTAGCTAGGAGAGAGCCTTCTGCTACAGCCACGGAAGCACCCTTCTAGGTTCACATCCATAGAAGGAGCTGGGGGATCATGGGAGGTGTTTTCTTGGCGTATGGACCTGGCTGAAGGCGTTTCCATGTGGCTGCTGCCTGAGATTTTTAGTCTTCCAACAGTTTAGGTAGCAAGGACCTTGAAGGTCTCTTGTGCAGGTCCTGGCTCAAAGCAGGGTTAGCTTCAAGGTTGGATGAGGCTGCTCAGAGCTTGTCAAGACAGTGGTGGCCTGATGTGAACTTGAGGGATGATAATAGTATGTCCCTTGGTCAACAAAAGGAAACCTTATGGAGGGCTTTGTAGGCTGTAGTCTGGTGTCAGAGTAGTAGAGTGGTGACATTTCTGGGAGAGGGTCTCTATGAAGGATTGAGACACAGAGTTTAAGTAATACGCTGACACAGTAATTCGTACATGGAATTCCCCTTGTGAGGTGGGGAACACCATGACCAGGTCTGCAGGACTGGTGCTGCTGGAGGCTGACTGCCACCATAGCTGCTGGGGATACCACACACTCTCCTTCATGATGGATGGGGAGGGATGCTGGGAGGAGAGGGTCTGTGGCTGGAGATGAGTCTGCGTGTGAACACATCTTCCTTGAGGAGTAAAGTGCCTGCATACTTTCTGCAGGGGAAAAAAATAGCTGAAAGAATTTAGCAGTGATAAATGTTATAAAAAATACTTACGCTGGAATTTGTAAAGCTTGGAACATCTGTTCTCTACAGTGCTTTGATCATGTTGTGAGGCTTTAAAAATGATACTTCCATGAATTAAGTGAGATCCGTATGGCTGCAGGATTCCTTTCAGTGCCCTTTTCTTCATGGAGCAAAAAGGCAGATTTCACAGGGAACATTACATGACTTGAAACACATATTTTAATGGTTAGTATCAACCAAACAATGTTTTATTAGGTGCTAGAAAAATGTTCCAGTTCCATACCCCAGGAAGCAAAGCACTCCCATTTACTTTTAAGCTTATGGGAGCTGTACTTTGGAAAAAAAAAATAAAATCAAGAATTCAATGCTTGTATGTTACTGTATTCAAAACCAAAACAAACATGGTGAAATGAGCTTAAGCCTTTTTAAGTTGTTGTCAGAAAAGGGCCTTTTTGGGTTTTGTCTCCAGGCAGAGGTGCAGGATCTGTGTGTTTTCTGAGGGACTCACAGCAAAGGATGGTGAGACACTGATGATTTACTTCCCTTGGTGCACTGCCTTGGATTGAGCAGCTTTCATCCACTTTTCTCCAAGGCTTCGTGTTTTCTCCTTTCGGTGTTGTTTTAGCAGGCTTCTGCCTCTTGTCTTTCAAGCAGCTGAGTGTTTGTGGCTGAGATGTTGTGATGCCAAATGTCTTTGGTGTTTTGAGGAGCATGGAGAGCCCTGATGGCAAAGCTGGGTTCTTTGCAGTGTCATGCCTGGCAGGAGGATTTCTGCTCCTCCACCTTCCTGCTACACATAGGGAAAAGAATATCTCCTGGGCTGTTTGCAGAAACAGCCTGTAAGACGTGAGGGGCAGTAGGAAGGAGGGAGAAACTGAAGAGATGTGGAACATGGGAGTCTCCTCCTGTGCTGTGTTTGTGTGTTCATACTTAAGAAATCCTTTTCTACTGCTGCAGCCAGCAAGTCTGGCAGCTCCCAGCAGAATGGTGGGGAAAAGCTGCTTGCTCTCCCATTCCCTCCTTGGGGTGGATGAATGCACCTGTATGAGACCTTCAGCTCTACCCAGGAAGCAAGAGCCTGGGGCAATCCATTGTTTCTTCATTTAAAGACTTCCCAAGCTGTGAAAGGAGGAAAAGTTGTGGTCATAAATAACAGAGGAGAAATATGGATGGGCTTCCTACTAAGATGCTGGATGCCAGGGGTTAATTTATGAAAACTGAATTGTTTCATTCCTACAGCTCCCAACAGGTGAACAGGCGGCTTATCGCTGTGACATATCCATTTATAGCAGTTTTCCTTTGCTAACACCTGCGACTCAGTTCTGTTACATGCTTATGCTGTCTGTTAATTATTTACCAATGATTTACAAGTACGGAGTGCAAATAAGAGGTTTCTATGCAGCAGACTGCATTACACACCCAAGATTCCTGGGAATTAGGGCACTGTACTACCGTGTACAATCCCATCAGCATTCCTGAGGTTCTGATGGAGGACTCCTTGAATGCGCCTGAGCAAGAGACAGCCCCTTGCCTGCCAGAGCTGGCACACAGAGGGGCTGTGGTTTTAGTGAAGGGCTTGCTAGACACAGGGCTGTGGTATGTGAGGGGATGTGTCCTTTGCTTACCAGCAGATTGATTTTTGCCATTTTAAATTACTTTCTTCCTCCTCTACAAAGGCTCATTCTTCTTCATAAGTGATGGCAGCAGCAAACTTTAAAAAAACCCACAGTATGATGTGCTTTTTTTTTAAAGAATAAAATAGTATAAAAGTCAAGTAGCAGATCGAGTTCTGACTCAGCTCGTAACTTATGATCTTATGCTATTTCTGTAACATTTTTAGCTTATGACCAAATTTTTCTAATATTAGGACATTGCCATAGAAAGTGTGTCAGTCCCAGGCTGCCAGAACCTGTCACTGTACAGAATATATACACTTTTGAGCAAGTGTGCAGGAGCAGGCCAGTTGAGTTATTTGTTGTGGTTTTAAATTGCTGAAATTTTTTTTTTTTTTTTTGGTGTGTGTGTGTCTGTTTTTGGTTGTTTTTGTCGATTCAGTTAACAAACAGAGCTGTGCAGAACAACATAGCTGCTTTTTGTTTCTCACGCAGTCAGGCGCTGGGCTCTCATCCCCATCTGTGCCTCTTGCAACTGGAATTGCTTTACTGGTAGATTTTCAGCCAGTGTATAATGCTGTCAGTTCAAGTTCAAGCTGTACCAACTGTATGGATTTTATGAAAGTTGAGAATCTGGTCATACAGGTGATGGTGTTTGTAAAGAAGGAATTCTGGAGATGGTAGTCCTTTTCTAGGCAGGCCAGAAAGTACATGCAAAGTTTGTCTAAGCTCAGGGAAAGCGTGTGTGAACAAATAAGCATCTGTGTTGCAGAGAATGTGATTACTGAGGAAATCCCAAAGTTTACGAGTAGGATTTTTTATAGGTTCAAGTCTGCTGTGGTTTCAGAGTACCTAAGGACACTTAAAATAATGAAACTCCAGACAGTCCAGCCCAAACATGCATGACACACAGCAGCAAAGCCATCCTTGTATTTAGTCCTACTGATCAGTTCACTAATACAACATCTGCTCTGGGGTTTTGCATTTAATTTTTGTCTGGATACTAAAGAGGAACGCCAGGTTAATGATCTGTGTCCTGTTTCCCTTCACAATGCTTTATTTGCACTTTGTGGCTGCTTTTCATGGTTCTTTGCATCAGCCCTAAAATGTTAACTGACCTGAAGAAATCGACAATGGATGCCTAAAAAATCCGAAAGAAAAGCTAGAAAGGATGTTGCTTTCTAGCTTTTCATGTGAACATTTGTACTCAGACTCCCTTTGATTAAGTAACTAGCGAAGCCTATTCACATGTACTCCAATTAAAATTTAATGAAGCAAGAGGATGTATTCGTATATGCTGACTAATGTAGGAGGAATAGATTCCTGTAACTGCTCTGCAAGCCCTTTCCTTTGCCATCATGACTGGATTTACTAGAAAGCTCCTCAGCAGCTGAGGACCTCCTCTGGCATGAACAACCCTCACAGGTCTGGGCTCTTGTGCTTACAGTGAGAGGTGATGGGTGGCCTGAATGTGGAATAATGTGGCTCTTTTGTAAGGCAGAGCTTTATCCATGAAACCCAGTTTGGCTGATTGTAAGAGGTGAGGCAAAGCTTCTGCCCTAATGTGCTCCATTGGAAAAGATGAGGGAGTCACTTGATGTGTGTGCTCTATCTGCCCTGATGTCAACTGTCACTGAGCAGCAGGTGGATGAGTGGAGCAACATGTAGCAAGAAGAGAAGCCCCATGGGCCCTGATTTTTAAGTAGGGAACTGGTGCTCAAGTGGGGCTTGTATGACAGCTGAGCTGCTGTCAGAGAACAGACAGGCTTTTAGTGCCTCAGCCTTTGCCATGGGTTTATTGGGCAGTTGCTTTGGTACTTGCATTATGAAAGGGATTCTAAAATGTCACAGAGTGTGCAGACCTCTGCGTGGACAATGAAACGACCTGTCAGGAGTGGTGCTGAGACCTGCTTACTGTCACACTGTCTCCATCTCTTTCTGAGTGTTTCCACCTCTGGGGCAGCTGCAGAGCTCCTGTCCTGCACCTAGGATGGGGATTAGAGAAATTATATTGAAAGAGCTCATCTGCCAATTGCACAGTACCCTGTGACTTCAGCTTTGTGCAGCGACTGATAGGCCACCTCTAGAGTGGAATGTGGCAGTGGGGTGATGCTGCACAGCTATGTTAAATGCCATTTTTGGATAAGCAATGAAAGATCCTGCTGTATGCACTCATAGTAACGGGTTGGGCAACGAAACGGAAATGCCATGGTGGAATTTGCCTTTGCTGCTGACCCTTGCATGACATATGAGAGCTCCTCACCACCAGACCTTTGTTCTGCCTTATCGAGAATACAAAGCAGTGCTTCATTGGCATAGCTGACTGTTTTCCTTCTGTCTTGACTCAGTGGCAGAAATGCAGCAAGGTTTCCTGAGATACACTGAGTTTTCCAGTTATCATCCGCTTCAATCCCAGTTCCATTCTGCCAGGGCTCTCACTTGTGTGCAGTGAAGTGCTGAAGAAGCCTTCAAAGGGGGATGCAGCTCTGAAGCTGAGATCTTGGCCTTCATTTTTGGCCTGGAAAGCTGCTCTTGGAACAGTAAGCATGAGATGTCTCTTGAAACCTTCTTTGTGTGCCTTTCTGAAGAAATAGCTGGAAGGAGAAGACCTGTCAGTTGAGCTCTAAAAGAGAAACCTATTGGCTCTGAATACACTGGAGACATTATTTAAGGTCAGTTGATCTGTGAGAAGGCACAACTTATCTAATGCAGCCTAAGGTTAGTTATGCAACAGACAGGCTGTTCTTTGTTGTGAAGAACAACTTCAGTGTGTGCCTGTGAAAATCAAAGGTCTTGCTGAAGGCATGTTGTGTTCTGGCTGGAAGCTATTGGGTGTCCTCCTCTAGTGATTTTTCTTCTGTAGTAGATTAGCATCGAAGAAAGGTTTCCAGTGGAAAAGGCATTCAGCCATTGAAGGCTGCAGGGGTGGAGCTGCCAGTAGATGTGTGCTGTGGTGGGTGCTGGTGCAGGACCATGTGCGTGTGGTGTTGTATCAGACCAGCTTTTACTTCTGTTTGTTCTCTCTTCTCTCTGTATCTCTGTGTAATATACCAGGTCACTGTATCTTCTACATGCTTAAATAGGGCAGTATTTTTGAGGTAAACACTGAAAGGAGTGTTTTCTGACTTCTAAAGAGAGATTAACAATTTGCTGTTTATATATAGTTTGAAATAGGACATTTGCAGTGTGCTGGCTGAATGGCACTGTCATCTCCTTTCTTGGACAACCTTTCTTTACCCGTCATCTCCTTTCTTGGACAACCTTTCTTTACCCATCATCTCTTATTAAACCTGCTGCCCAGCCAAAGTGCTCTTATCTCTCCAGAGATACTCAGCAAATAGAAGAAAGGGTATTTTTTTCTTTAAAACTAGGATTGATCTCCTGTGCTTTGTGGGGTGGGCAAGAATGAGCAGTTCTGGGTAGGCATTTTTGAGTTTGAGTCTCTGTGCACAGTGAAAAAGGCCTTATTGCTTGTGCAAAGCTAAGCATAATATTCAGTGAGATTGCATGATATGCTCATGGACTGTCTTCTTTCTGTGCTTTTTATTTGTGTGGTGTGTGCTGGGAGGTTTAATATTTGCAGAATGAAGATATTTTAACTAGCTTTGCACAAATACTGGTCTTGTGTGGTTTGTTAGCAGTGCCTTCCTGGGCAAAACTACAGGGTGATGAAAGTAATCAAATGCTTAGAGATTTCTTTTTTTTTTTTAAGGACTTTATGTAAGAGATGGGAAAATTAAACCTTAAAAGGAAATAAGGTGTATAGTCGTAAAATGTTGTTTTCCCTAGAAGTTCAACTTAATATACAGGCAGCTTGGTGAAGCCCGAATTGTCTGCAATGGAAAGGTGATGGCTGTGATGGGGGGGGAGCAAACTGGTCTGGCTGCAGTGATCCCTAGTCTGGGTGATGCAGATGTTCTGAGCTCAGGGTGGGCATCTTCCCAGCTCCCTTAATGCAGCTTGGGACCAAAAGGGTTTCTCTGAGTTGCCTCTTGCTCTGGAAGCTGTCCAGCTGCTTTTGGCATTCCTGAAGTAAGCTCAGGTGTTTCAGTTAATAAGAAATTTACTCTGCTTTACAAAGATCAGACTGTGCCTTCTTCCTTCTCAGCATCCGAAATGATTAGCAGTTTCTGTGAATTCAAACCTATGGATTTTATGAGGACCCCTGACAGCCAGGGGTGATTGTGTTCTCCCCGAGTGTTTCTTAAGTAGGAGGAAATCAATGCATCAAGGGGGACTGTGCCTGACATCTATTAATTACAGTGTCCCCTTATGTCTAAGGTACCAGAAGAGGGTCTAAAAGGCAACCCCCTTTGCCCTGGCTAATTGATACAGAAACAAATTGATACAAATGAATGTAAACTGGTTCCTGGAAAAAAAGAAGAGAATGTTTGGTAGTTGGGATTGGAAGGAGCAGTTGCAAGCTGTAATAAAATGTACAGCAGTGTGAGATAGTTGATTGCAGCGGCCCCCTAAATTATCCCAGCAGCCCCACAGTGCCTCATGCTAAATGCTTGGGAATAAAACATGTTCTGCTGTTAATGCTGCATCAAATGAAAGCATTGTGGTACATGCCCGGGGCAATGGGCTGGGGGATAATTACTGTGTCCTTCCAGTACACCATAGATGAGCTGATTTTGAAGCTTTACCATCCTGCCTTCTGCAGCACAAATTCAGCTGAATATGACATCAGTGTTAAGAACTGTGGCACTTGTGGTTACAGCTTTGGGATTCCTTATATTTACTTTCTAGGGAACTAAAATTCAAAGCAGCTTTTATGGCTGTCATGACAATACTGTCAGTTTCGAAAGAGGTGGTTAAATGTTCATTGACCTTTAACTAATATAGCCATATCCTATTTTCTGTGTGTTTCCAATTAGGAGAAATATGTTATGAATTTTTAAAAGAAATTATTAAAAGAGAGAAGTTATTTAACTGCAAGACTTCTGCTTTTTCCCAAAATAAAAATAGTGAATTTTTGTCCTAGTGCAGAAGGTTCCATGCAATTATTATTATAAGCTGGCAATCGAGATTTAATAATAGCACATACCATCTGCCACCAGTGGTGGAAGAATAAGACTGAACCCTTGACTGCTGTAAGCACTTTTAATTTGCAACATGAAGTGAGACCAGAGGGCTTTGCATCCCTCCGTGGAGAGGACAGGATTCTCAGTTGCTGCTGCTGATCCTCATCCTGAGCTGTTGAATTTTTAGCACTGTAAATAACAGGTGCAACATCTTGTTCTTGCTGGGTGTGGTGAGTTGTGCCTTGAGAGTAAAATGAAGGAAAGTGTTGACTGTGCCAGGCGTGACCCAGCTCTGTCTGAAGCCACCTGCAAACTCCTGTTTGTCCACGATGAGAACTGGACCAGCTCTTCAAGAAGACCATGACTAGTTTTTTCACTTTTTTTGGTGGTGGTGGGAGGTGATGGGCACATCTGAGACAGAGTAGCGTCTCTCCCTGTGCTGCTTCTTAAAGGGCACATCCCTCCTCCTTTTTTTCCTGGATGTACATTGCGATATAATTTTATACCTTTGTTCCTAAGATTTGGGCTCCTTTTCATGAGCCGTGGTGGTTCTTTTGCTACCTAGAAAAAGCAGAGCATATTTTTCTACTTTTTAAAATGTACTTTGCTAAATAGGTATTTCTGTCAAATTGTGGTTTCCTCCAAAACATTTTTCTTTATATAGAAAATGGTATTCCACCTCTCCTAGACCTTTGCTAACAGCTGTTCTGCTAGCTAAATGTCACTGAATTAAAAAGAAACAAAAATAAGAATATGATGGCTTTGGATAAAGATTTTAGTTGACTATTTCGGTCCCAGGTAGAAGTTAATCTCCTCTCTTCTGAATGTTGAGATATTCTAGGGATTGCTAGGCTGCTATTTTACCCTGCAGAGCAATGTAATAGCACAGCATTTCTGGAAAATGAATACATTTAAAACATATATGGCTTTTGTCAGCCCAGAGAAGTGCTGGAGCAGCTCTGTAGGACGCTTGGTAACTGAGGTGCTGCTGGTTTTGGTAACTCAGCCTTTAGAGCTGACCTATAACAAAGTTGATGCAATGGGATAGTTTCAGGTCGGGGTGCGTAGGAAAAGGGAGTCTGTGCCAGCCTTTTGAAAGTTGCTTTGATTTGTTGCTGGGCACAGGGAGGACTCCTGGGGTATTATCTGAGGATTAAGTGCAACATTAAACATTGGAGCTGGCTTGTCAAAGAAAGGGCAGTTTATCAAAATATAATTTATAACCAACAGTTTACTACTAGCTATGGTAATTAATATGGAACATGATGGGGCCCATCATTAATGTGCTTTTGTTGTCTCAGCTTGCATTACTGCTGCTGGCAAGGCCAGCTTTCGAGGCTAATGAGGGACAGGGAGGAAAGAAGTCTGTGCTGCTGTTAGCTGATGGTAATATTTCTCCAGGTCACACTCTGTACCATGCATTGCATCTGATCGCGGATCTCAGCCAGACATACCTGTCCAATAAAAGCTGCTTTTCCAAATTCTTGCTTAGACAGACAAGAATTATTTTTTGTGCCAAGGTCACTCAGAGCCGGTGACAAGCTCTGTTAGCATTGGGACGAGGGAGAGGGTACACAAGCTGGTCTGGAGGATGAGGAGGAAACTTCTTGGTGGTCCAAATCCTAGTCAAGTTATTGGTGAGGGAAGGCAGTTAGCATCCAGTGGTGGTGATTAGTGAACTGGTCTGTGGGGGGCAGAAAATGAAGGAGGCTTTTCCAATATTTTCTGATGGCCGAGTGCCCAAATGAGGGCAATGACTGGTGCTGTATTGCTGATGGGAATCTGTTGGCAAGGAGCTTGTGGTTGGTTTGAGATGGGTTCCACTTCCTGATAGCCCATCTCGAGGTGCCTGAGAGCCATGTGACTTCAGCAGAACTTCTATTGTCACACTAGTTTCCAGAGAGATGTTCTCAGCATTGAGTTTAGGTGCAGCAGCAGCTTGAGCTGCTTTCTGGTGTCTTGGTGAAGGATAGGGCAGCTGATGGCTCTCCTAAGGTGTGTATAGAGTTCATGTTAAAATAAAAAAAAGCTGTTCCCATGGTCTATTTGCTGTATCAAGTCTGAGTTTGCCTGTATTCCAAAGAAAGATCCCCCAATGTTATCCAAGTTTGAGAAATACCTGAGGCTAGAGGCCTTGGATGCAGCAGTCAGTCGGGTTTCCTATATGAAGATAGCAATGGAAAAACCAGACACTTCTGAAAGTTGGCACGTTTGAGTTCCATGCTCATCGTGATCAGTTGTGACCTTGATTTAGAAGAGTATCTTCAGTTTAGCACTCCCCCCTTAATTTAAACATTTTGTCAAACAGCACTTTCTGACCTGCAGTTGCCCACAGTGGCAACACCTAACCGGGACACCTTTATAGTAGAGTGTGTTACTTTTATTGAGCATTGCCCAAACGGTTGAGAAGGGTGTTTTAAAGAGTCCTGTTTTAGTCCAGATTAAGCTACTGACATTTCCCAAGAGCATCAAGGCTCTTGGCTCATCTGAAGGGAATCCAGAGGAACAAAACTAGATTTCAGCAGTTCCACTCCAGCTAAAACCAGGTAAGGAGTAGTCTCATGGTTCTCTCTGTGCATCTCTTCCAAATATGAGCTTTTTGGTGTCTTTGGTGATAAAATCAGATGCATTTGTTTCATGTTGAGATGACATGATAAATGGTACATTTGCCAGTTTCATTTCCATGGCCTTGGTTATAATGGTTTTTGCTGTGTGCCCTTAGTCATCCCTGTTGCTGGCTGTAAAGGGTGGAGGGATGTGCCTTGTGGGGGATTATATACACCGATCATGTCCTTTTTTTAGATCTCAGCACTTGACCTTGTTACTTATCCCATAAAGGAGCCTCTTGAACATTGACTAATCCCACCAGGATTTATGCAGACTGGCTGAAAGCCAAGTCCTCTCTGGGTGGGTGCAAGATACATCAAGGAGTTTGAATGTTTGTGTCCTGGCTTGCCTGAATTAATCTTAGTCGAAGCAGCCGATGACTTGGTAATGCAGTGTTATGCCATCATCATTAAATTAATGGCCGGTAGGGCATGACGATTTTATGACCATTAAGAATATTTGCGTGCAAACTACAAGGCTGGTCCACAGAGATGCAGAATGGACTATCACTGAGAAGTGATTAGCCTGTCCTTAGCCTGTGCACTTAGTAGGTTCAGACTACGGAGCTGACAGAATGACTCACCACAAGGTTGAAAACCTTGCTGTTGCTGATTTACTTTCCTTCTTCACAAGTATGTAGTATTCCAGTTGGTTTGAGATTTTTATTGTTGAACTGATGTTTGTGTTGTAGCAGCAGGTGAACTTTCTCTTTGGGACCTCTGGTATATTTGACAAAGACATTTCTCTGAGAGCTGCAGGGGCAGCACAGCCAAGGATCTTGGAGTAGAGCTGATGGCCAGCAACAGCTATCTGGAAAATGAACATTTCTAGCTAAAATATCAGTGTTCTTTTCTGTTGTAGAGAGGGTCAAAATGCTATAAATGGCATGGTTTGGTTTGATGCTTGAGCCAGCAGATTACCCATCCCCAGTAATCGCAGGGTCCTTCACATTTGGAGGGTTCTTAAGAAATTTTTTGCTAGAATTAGATTCATGCTCTGCAGAGTGGGGGCATTTCTAAATCTTTTGAATAGTTTTGAAAATAGTAATAACCTAATCACAATAAATAGCACAACAGTGATGTATACACAGTGGTTCTAAAATCGCTCAGTAGTCTTTACCTGCTGCACGTGCTGCCTTGGGCCTGTTGGCATGAATTTCAGTGGAACTCCAGTTGCTTTTCCAAACATAAAAATGGTCCTTTTCCCCAAAGAAAAGCTTGTGTTTACTACTTCGTGTGTTTATATACACAGGCACATACACAGATAGAATTGGTAACACTAACGCTGTCTTCTGTAATTTCACGCTATATTGGTGAGGAGTGTGTTGTTGGCAAGCTTTCCAGCGTTTGTAAAAGGTCTGCATGGGTAATAAAATATTGTTGGGAAAATTGATCTAATTTTGAGATTGAGAGGTGTGAGAATAAAGGATGCTTTACTGTAAATTGTA
This sequence comes from Sclerurus mexicanus, assembly GCA_013396755.1. Taxonomy (NCBI): domain Eukaryota; kingdom Metazoa; phylum Chordata; class Aves; order Passeriformes; family Furnariidae; genus Sclerurus; species Sclerurus mexicanus. The sequence continues at coordinate 1,537,163 of VWZF01006461.1, read as the reverse complement.
GGTAGATAACAACAGAAACTTGAATATTAGAAGAAACTGGGTATCGCACAAACCACACACTTTCACATCACTAAAACAAGAGCTGTGCTCACACAGAAACATGAACCTCTTTGCAAACCACAGAAAGTAAAAGGGAGCACTCCTGTTTCATTATTGATCTAATTGCTCTTTTCTTGATATGAGAATAGATATGAAATGCTCTTGAATATTCCAGTATGTGCACAAACAGACCATCACTTTTGGAAACTTTTAAATGTGCAGCACCTACTGATAAATAGCAACACCATTTATTTCTGAGAGTTACACTACTTATCTAATGTCACCTAATTGTTCTTCTGGAACTGAATATATTATAGCTTTGATGAGAACTTTCCACTTGAGAGAGATATTAAATGGAGAGAGCCCAGCCCATATTTTCACGTGACTAAATCAGTTTTGGAAGATCAGTTGGTGCAATCTTTTAAGTAAATCCTGTTTTAAGAAAAAGGTCCTCTGAAGATTTGGGTGTTTTGGAGTAACCCAGTGTTGTACTCCTCTAAAGCTCCTTTTCAACCCAAATTGCTCTGCAGTTCTTTGTGGTCTTTATCTATAATCTCTTTCCTTTGGTTTACAATCCCATTTAAGACCAAGTTTCCTGAGTAACCTGAAAGTTTGGGCCTGTGGGACTTGTGCAAAATGTGTGTGGTTAAAACCTTGCTGTGTTTGCGTGTGAGAGCAAATATGCATACAAATGAGGTTCCTGGATCGATCCAGTGAAGTCTGGATGCGTTTCAAAGCTGTGAGAGTCTGACGAGGTGTGCTTTTCTGGGAGGGAGCTGTGAAGGTGAGTGTCAGTCTGTGCTCACCTCCGTGTTTTACAACACACTTCCATTTATGATCTCCACCGGTTCTGCTGCTCCGCCTGCTCCTGCCAGCAGTCTCACCTCCTACTCTTCTGCGAGGCTGAGCAGATTCTGGAATCTGCTGGCTGCAGGCAGTGCCAGCTCCCTGCTGGAGCCCTTTCTGAGGCTGTGGGCAGAGCTGATGGAAGAGGATCCTTAGTTTTCCTTGGGTTTTGGTAGTGACTTGCTCCAGTGGCACTGGACACCTCTTTTCCTTGGTTTCAGCAACTTCTCTCTTGCTTGGTTTCTATAACTTAAAGAGAACCTGTATCACCAAATCTGTGACTCTCATAGAATCATAGATGGGTTGGGTTGGAAAGGACCTTAGATTATCTTGTTCCAACCCTGCCCTGCCAGGAGGGCAGGAACACCTTCCACTAGAACAAGTTGCTCAAACTCCATCCAACCTGGCCTTGCACCCAACCTGGACGTTCAGCTAGAACTGCACAGTGGCTATTTTTGTGTAGTGGGTTATCCTAAATACCCAACGGTGGGAAAGAAGCAAGATACAACCTTTAATAAAAGGGTTTTGAAGCAGTTTAGTTCATTTTGAGAACTAATTTTCACTTTCTAAAGTCTACCAGCACTTCAAAATGGTCTAGAGATTTGCAGAAAAGGTCACTTCCAGCAGTAACTAATAATAGAAGGTGGAAAGGAAGAGTGACTTCTCTTGATAGCTTGTTCTTAAGACATCTCAATGATTTGTTTGATGAATCAGTGATGAATTTTTAGCTGAATCCCCTGGCAATTCACTTTACCTGTATAGCATATTCAGCTCATTGTAATTTTTCTTTCTTGTTTATTGGCTTGTTGATTCCCGCCCCCTCTCCCCACCCTTGCCAAGGAAAACCAAATTAATTAGGTCTGTTTAAACCAAGATGAGGATGAGTCTCCAACTGGCAAGAACATGACTGCATGATTGGAGAGATGTCATTTCTACAGAATAAAATGGCTTTGTCGCAGTTGTCCAAATTAGTGTTCGAATGCATGTTCATTCTAAGGGCATTTTCCCTTGAATAGTCACACAGTCCCAAGGCACTGAAGACAAACTCACACAAACCTATCCAAAAGTCAGCCTCTCAGAAATGTTAGGAACTTGCTGGCTTTGGGTGTCTGTTCCTGAGCCAGTATGAGAGGAAGTTGGCTTTTGGTTTAGGCAGATCAGGCCAAACCCAGATTTGTTTGCATTTGTGCACCAAGTTTTGTTTTGTTTCTGGAATAGCAGCTGTTTATATTATGTGGGAGAAGATTAAGTAAACTCCTTTCAGAAAAACTTTAACAGACATTTGGCAAAAAAATAAGAAAAAGATGATGATTTTGTTCATTGTTTCCTCAGAGCTCAGTAAACCATTCTTTTGAGTCAAGGTGAATTGTTGATGGGTTTGTAGGACTGAATAGCTGTTTCCAAGATGCAGATGAATAGTCTGCAAGCTTCCAGATGCTGCCAAGAAGAGAAGTAAACATTTAGTTCTGGAAATGTGCAGATCACTTGCTCAGGGCCTCTGCCCTGAAGGATTTCTGTGCTTGTATGTTGATGTTTCAGTAGCATGAGAAAGGCCTGAGTTTGGATCAAGTCTCCATTGACAAACTCAGTAACAGGCCATGACTATCTCCAGTGAGGTGAACCACAGTCAAGGCAGGTGGATGTGAAGAGCGAAGGGGAAAAAGAGAGAGGATGAAAATGGTGTTTCTGTCAATGTTTTGGTAAAGCTGGTAATACACAAGACTGACATTCCTTAGCAGTGTTGAATGGGAGTGCTGTGCTTTCTTCCAGACTGTTCCTTATAGTGGCTGAATATCACTGGGCCTGCTGGGGGGGAGCTGTGGAGAGGAGAAGCAGTTTACCCTGAGCTCCATCTGGAGATAGCAGCTGAACCAGGGGCAGGAAGTCATGATCTTTCAGCCCTGTGGATATGAAATTAATTTGTAATCCCTAGGCAGGTTCAGAAATTTTAATTCTATACCTTGCTGCTGTTTTCTGTAACCTTTGGAATGAGAAGCTGGAGAATACCAGCATGCGTGAGTTGGATTTTCATCTTTTTTTACAGCTGGTCCCTTTTTTAAGTACAACATCATGTGCATGTGGTGTTCTCTGCTTGGCCCAGATAGTGGCATTTTGAATCATATGAATCAAAATTAAGCTCAGTTTCCACTTTCCAGGACACTGGTCCCATTCCCACTGGAGGATCATGTTGTCCTGAACACTCACACAGTTCCTGCTTGGTTCTTTCCTCTGTCATGAACTACAGCGTGGTGCTGAGCTCAGTACCCACCCAGAGGTAGCCATGTTTCAGTGACAAATGAAATTATTCCTGCATCTATGAGTTTGTAAAGCACTTTGGGATTCTCCAAAATGGAAAGTGTTGTTATTTGTTTGTCTGAGCCAGTATTTTCACCGCGTTTTACTTCCATTGCTCCTGTTAGATATGTTGGATTTCATTATATCTTCAGATAAGGCTCATGTGAAATGGGCTTCTGTTTTGTTTTCTCGCCAGAGGAGTGATTCATATTCAAATTGAAATGTTGTGTTGCTCTAAGCCAACCTTCTCCCCATGTGCTAATGGGAGGAGAGGGAGATGCAGGCGTGGACCGAACAGGATTATTTTTCTCCTATTGCATTTAGAAACTTTCCAAATGGCTTTTTAGGAAGGCATGTGGACTTAATTGCCTAGCATAGAAAAATCCTGGTCTTGCATGTTTTAAGAATATGAGATGAGCCTGAATTTCATCAGCTATCTGTTTAGGCTGCAGACCCATATGCTACCAGTATTGTTCTCCAAAAGGAAAAAGAAAATTTATGATCCATTTTAAGTTGAGGGTGTTTTTTTTGTGTGTGGTCCCGTATTTTCTTTAAGAAAGTTGCTTGCACTAGGTTTGGGGCACTGACTTCACAGGTACCTTTTGCAGCACAGCCAAGGCCACCTGCTCTTGGTCTCATCTGCTATCTAATGCTTTCTCCAAAGGACCTGGTTGCCATTCATGGAAGAGAACTGCACAATGTAGCACACGTTTCTGTTCTTGTTAGAAATGGATGCTGGCTAGCTGAGTTCAAACTTCCAGAGGAAGCTTTATCACAGATACTCTATAATAGAGAGAAGAGACGCTGAGATTCCATCAGGGGTTTTGTGTGTATTCAGAGATCACAGAACACGCTGAGCTGAAAGGACCCACAAGGGTAACACAAGGGTTGTGTTGCTCTGTCACCCACAGCTCAAAGTGAATGTCATTGTAGATCTTGTGGAGCCTCGTGCCTGTCCCATAAACACCCAGACTGAGATAATGGTGTACTTAACGCAAGTCAATAAAATTTGGGTGAATATTCTCACCTTAGCTAAAGTGACCTAACTGAGCCTACTCGAGAGGAGATTTACCATATTTTATACTCAGTCTCTTTGTTTCCTTGGTCCATCCAAGTTGGGCTTAGGAAACATGTGAAATGTTCCCTCCCCACTTGCCCTTTTCATTTCCACAGAGTTTGTGAAACTAGCTGAACGTTCCTAAGGTGCCCTCAGGTTTTGAGATAAATGTGGTATGTGAGGAGACATTGACACTTTTAAAGTAGCACCTGAGAAGCTGCTGAGCCTTGAAGGATCTGTTGCCTTTAATGGAATATCAGTGGCCATGTCCTCTGTGTTGCTTTGACAGTTCAATTACACCAACAGGCTGAGGGCATTGCGTAGATTGAAAATGCTCTACATTTTTGTTGGCATAAAATTAGAATTTAAGTGAAAGTTTTTCCAATGAGGAAGAAAGAAAAGAGTCAGTGACAGATCTTCACAGCTGATTGTCGGTTCATTCACCACAGGAGAGCTGGTGAGACAAATGTGAGACTTTGGTTACATGTGAGCCCTTGGTTACACCTTGCCTAAATACTTTCTGACTTAAGAGCATTTGAGCTGGAATCACTTGCAATTAGCATGGGCTTGGCAGAAACTGGCACTGCTGCTGTTTGCATAGAAACTGCTTGTGTAGACCAGTTGTGCCATGGGGAAAACTGCTGTTAGCAATTAGCACAGGGGTAGTCTTGAGTTGGTGTCTGTGCAGTGGCTGCTCTTAAAGCAGTTGATGTCCTTGGTGCCGCACTGGCAACGCTAAAAGCAAGAGCAGAGCTGTCTGTCACCTGTACCGAGTCTCTCTCACCCAAAAATTATGGTCTTTAACCTAATTGTCATCATAGCTAAACATTTTTAAGGCAACTGTTGGTGTCTGGGAGCTTTTGACTGCATTGCTTGTAAGAACCCAGGTATATGCATGGTGCAGGGAGATGTGACCATTGCTCTGCTCTTCATAGTCTTCTTGGGTGAGGCAGTTTCCTCAGCTGGCTGTGGTCAGGCTGATGCTGAGTGCAACCTGTTGTAAATTCAGATGACCCAGCTGGGATCAATTGCCCAATTGACACAATAAATTATATCTAAGTCCGTTAAGTAAATAATGACGACCAGGGGGCACCTGCTGGTCCCCATGAACTGTGTTGCTGCTTGGAGGTTGAGCAAAGAGTCTCCTGCCTACTTGATGGAGCCTGGGAGCTTGTGAGTGGGTGGCGTGGGAAACTGGGGACAACTGAGGATTCGTACAGGGATGCAGAGTTGCTCCTTGGGGCAGAACAATAAATGTATGATTCTTGGCCTTAGAACGAAGAAAACAAGACGCTACGGACTTGTTGCAACCCGTGCAGTCTGTGAATATTTTCTTCTTGTCAGATGCTGCTGTCACATAAGTTATTTTATTGCCAAAGGGCAGGGAATGAACTAGTGAAGTGGGAGAGAAGGGTATGTGCTGAAGGGCTGTGTGTTGTAAAAATCAGTGCACCAAGTGTGCAATTCTTCACTTTCTGCTTTTGCAATGTTTATTTACTTATATGATTTGTGCAGAGGGAGAAGGGATGGTGGTGTAGGAGGTACATCTGTCTCATCCAGGAGAAAGTGTATGTTCAGATGAGAAAGCATTATGCATACAATGCCTGAAATAAGCCCTTAAAATAGCACACTCCACATCTTAGTAATGTATTGAATATATCTGGATAAGAAACAGTGTGATTGAAGTATTGAGCTTATTGTAGTGTGTCTGCTGTGACTCATCAGGAAATTGAAAGTCTTGAGACAAAACTCACCCCCCTTCAGTCTTTTTGGAAGAGACAGGAATTAGTCTTAGATGGGAAGTCATTAATTGTTTTGTGATTTCCGTAAATAGGTACTGAACAACAAGCTCATACTGAAGTATTTATATCCTAAGCCGTGTCTTGTGAGCCCAGCTATCCAGAGGCTCCATCAGACAGAGACAGTGAAAAAGTTCTCTGGAATGAGCAGCACTTCCACCTACATGCGTTTAAGCGAGACTGGTTGGAGGTGAGCTGGTAGGCTGCATGCTGTAATGAGCCATTTACTAGGATAATGGCTGCAGGCTACAAATGCTGTTTCTACTTAGTCTGTCTATTCAATGCAAACATTAAAAAAGAAAAAACCCTCTCCCTCAGTAAAATCTGTAATGCTCTTAATCCCCAGTGTACTCCATGAATATTAACTCAGCCAATGTTTTAACACCCCACGGAGGCAGATGACATATACATGCAGCCCTTTTCATCCACCGGAGAAACTGAGGCACTAGGTAGGACTTGGGCCTTCTGGGGAAAATTCTGAGCAACAGCCTGGCTTGAGAGTGACTAGGATAGAGGCATCCTTTGGCCCTTGGTGGAAGTGTGGAAAGTATGACTTTCAGGGACTAATTCCGTAAATTTAGGATTTCATTTGGAGGTATTTGCTGCCTGCTGTTGCAGACTGCGCTGCCCTGCATGTGGAGTCACAGAGGGTGCATTGGCACAGCTGGCAGAGGTCGATTGTGAGGGGTTGAATATGTGCAGGAATATCTCCATAATTTACTGAGTAGCTATAGCCATTATGTATCTGTCTGACTGCAGGATATTGCTGGGAATCCAGATGTTAACAAAAGAAGCAAGAGAATCAAGATGATCAAATACCTGTTTAAAAAAACAGTGCCCAAGGAAAAGGAGCTTGATGGCTTTGTGTTTGTCTGCAGTGAAGTCATGGCAACAGAGCACTCATTTAGCAAAATTAACTGTTTCTCTATCTTACAAAAAAAAAAAATCAAATGAAAATGATGCAAGGGAACATCCTTTTATCTAAACTAAATGAGTCCATTTGTGCCAAAGCAAAGGAGTCATCCTGGGGAGTTTGCTCCAGAGAGTATGTACTTTATTAGAACAGAATGTAATAGTTGTCCTAAAGCCATAACTGTAAAAGCCTAGTGCCCTAGGCGAGCACTTTCAGTAAAAGGAAAACCAAAGTTAGGTTCCTATACCCATATGGTGTTGAAATAGAGGCATGATTTTAGGCTTTTGGTTATTTGGGATTTCAGCTCAGGTAAGCTCTGACTACAGCTTTCAGGAGGACTGTCATCTCTTTGAAGTTCCTTATGGGTAATGTTTAGTTTCAAAATTATTTAGGCATCTAGGGACAAAATGCTGATGCTGCATTGGTTTGGGTGTGCCCAAATACTTGTAAAAATCCAGTTACCTTTAAGTCCCTTTGACTTTCATTAGCCCATAGGCTTCTTTGTGCCAAAGACTCCTTTTTACCTCCTAACTTAAATAGTATTTGAAATAATTCTCATACAAGCCCTGGAAATAACCCTTCTGTGCTACTTCTGTTTTGACACTCACTGCCCATCTCTGTGTGCAGACCGCTCCGTGAAGCAGCACGCAAGGTGAACCACACAGTGACTGTATTGGTAGGCATGAAAGTTCATTTTACATCATGGAGAATCTCATATTTGAAATTCAGAAATTGTTCATCTTGGCGATGAGCAAGGGCAAGCTCCAGGGAAAATATCACAAACTCAAATGTGTTGCTTGAGGCGCCTAGGAAGTAGTATTTCTCTTAAGCAGTGTTTCCCGAACAGATTTTGTTTTGTGGCTCTCCTGGAGATGGTTTTAGGCAATGCCTTGTGGCTTCCATGAAGGCATCTGACAGCAGAGATGCAGAGCTTTTATCTGTATGAAGGAGTGCAACAGTTTGGGGGAGACTTTTAATTATAATTCAACTTTTCTGTCAAAAATTTTTGGGGAAGCTTCAAACTAATTAGAAATGTGCCCATTCATTGAAATCACAGAATCAAAAAATAGTCTGAGTTGGAAGGGACCCTTGAGAATCATCGAGTCCAACTTATAAGTCAGTGCTCACCAGGTGAACTGAAGTTGTTAACCATTGCTTCTCATATCTGAATGACACTGGTGCCTTTCTCCTGCAACTTTAACTTTGGCTTAATGAAAGGAAAGTGGGAACTGAGTATAGGTGAATGAGTTTTGATCAGTGAAGGAAAGCCATAATCATTTTATATGCAGGTAAATAACTTGGATGTTGTTGTGGAGGTCTTGCATGTAAAAAGCTAGTGTTTGAGGTGTTTTTTGGAAGACATCTCTTTCAGGAGGCACCCTGTGAATAGTAGGACTCTTCACACTGTTTAATCATGCTCATCACATGGGTTGCAGGGGCTGCCTGGGGGCCCATCATGTTTCCCAGCTCAGCCTTAGGCTGGTGTATTTGCAATAGTGGCTGGCTGTTTCTTTTCACTTGTTTCTCATCTCCAAGCCTGGACATACCCTTGCTTTAGCTGTTAATGGTGTGAGAGCAGAGGGTCCAGGCTGCCTGTGGGCTTGGGTAGGATGACCCGGAGGGAGGAGGGCAAACGAGTGAGGGTGGGAGTGCAAAACCCAGGCAGTTGCACAGCAGATGTTGTTAGAGGCTTTTAAGGAGTAACATCTCGCATCTCAGGCTTTCTGCAGCAAGGGATGAGATTCCGAAAACAGAATGCTCTTGAGCTAGGCAGCCCCAGCCCCTTGGGTTGTCCCAACACTCATGGGGTGGATAAGCACAGCAGAAAAGCCTGAGCAAGTGCTGCCAAACGACTGGGAAGATGCAGCCCACGGTGTGTGTTGTGTCTGAGATCTCTGTTAAGTCTCTCGCATCTTTCCTCAAGTTTAGTTTTCCAGTGGAGGCTGTTGCAGTAATGAGAATGTCTCCCATCTGCTCCTCACATGGCTTGGCACATTTAGCCAGAATGGATATATATTTTTATTATGGGGTTAGCCAGTGGTAACCATGACAATTAGACTTATCACGCAGCATTTTTTCCCTCCTTGAGTCAGTTTGAAATGCTGACAATTAAATAGATACAGTACACTTTAGAGATCCATCAGTCTCTTTGTTGTCTTGACAACCAGAGTATATTTAGAAATGTAACAAGTACATGAAGTTCAATTGCACTTTTGCTAAAACATAGTTTTGTAGCTTGAGAATTTAATCTGTTGTTTGTAGATCCAGGTGCTTATTTGAGCTGTGACTGAGTTTGGTCTCTCTGGAAAGCTCCTACATCAGCTGGTGAAAAGAAGGTCCTTGTCAGGCAGGAAGCAAACCTGCTTGCGTGTGTGGCAGGAGCTTGGATGTGGGGATGACAGCCCCTTCCTGCTTGGGTACTGGATGTGCTGTGCCCGTGTGTGCTCCTGTGTACTTGTAGTTTGACTGTTGATTTGCAGTGCAAGAGGAACTGGTGTGATTTTTGTCCCAGATCTGCTGTCCCTGGAGATCCCGTTCAGCAAATGATCCAGGGGAGCTGTGAGCAGTGTGTCCAAGCATCCTCTCCCAGAGGAGCTGCTACAGGAGGACGGTACCATGGAGCATGACTGGCAGACTGTGATGGCTTTCCTCCTGCACCTGAGCGACCTGAGCTTTGGTTGCAACTGGGAGCAACTCTCAGCCACTGAAGCCATACAGGAGTCCTCTCCATCTCACTTTTTCTGTTTTATCTTTGGTTTGATGGGGGCATTTTTTTTTGATTTTAACAAAATACTACTAACTACTACTAATTTTTTTTTGTCCTTTCCTATTTGATGGCAAATTTGAGCTCATCCTCTCCTAACTGAACTGGAATAGCAGCATCTGGGCTATTCTCTGGAGCTATGGCTTTTTAAGGCTGCATTCAGGGCAGAAGAAGCAGGAGGGAAATACAATGAAGTGCACTCTGACAGGATCTAAATATCCCTGTCTCCTACCACTCCTGGGCTGACACTGATGGTGGGTGTGTGTTGAGTGGCTGTGTTCCTCTTTGCCCTTTCCCTTTTGAGCCAGTAGAGAGCTGTGGTTGGTGCAGACACCTGTGTGAGTGTGACAGCCATACCTGTAAATGTGGTGACATGTCAGCCCAGAAGAGCAGCTGGGATGTGTGGCTCTCTTTTGCTGACATCCTACAGCCCAATGGCTGAGAGATACAGGCTGGCCCCACAGTGCCCTTGTTACATCCTTAGAACAGGACCTGGCAGTGCCACCATCTTGCCTAACTTGTGCTGACTTACAAATCTGTATGAAGAGAGAGACATCCAATCAGATTATTTCCCTGTCTTGAGTGATGAATGAATAAAATGGAAACCAGATGAGGAAATAGCTCAAATGTTCCCAACCTCCATCTGGCTGATCCAGGTTGTGATACTTGGTCAGGGGTGCCCCTTCAGAAGGCTCGCGGATTAAGGGCCTGCTCGAAGGGACTTTCTTGTTGGTGGCCCTTTGGAATCGGCACCTGAATCCCATGGCAGGGCCTGGGTGCTCATGGATTTTCTGCAAAATGCTGAGCAAGACTCTTCCACCTCCCCCTGTCTTAGGGTTAGTTTATAGTCAATGCTTGGCAGTATAACTTGGTCAGGAAAAGTGGAGAAAAAAACAAAAAGAGGTTTCTCCTTTGTCAGGAAAGCTGTGACAGTGCACCAATCTGAACAGGAGCTTGGTTACAGCAGATGGAGTGGCCTTTTGCCCAAGGGAACCAGTTCATTTGGTGAGATGGTTTAAAGAAGACAGTGGTAAGTCCATGGTATGCTTGTAGTGATGTTTAGAAGCATTCACCCCTGGGCAGAGGTCTGTAAAACTAGTCTGGAGCATTGCTCTGCTCTTGGGGAGCACGGTCAGCACAAGCTTGTCTCTGGGATGGTTTATTACAAGAAGCCTGACCCGAGATCAACTATTACAGCCAGTGACATGCATCCATATTTCCTTGGGTGCACAACATCTTGTCTGTGCATTTTACCCAAAATATAATTTAATAAGGCTCAAAAGAAAGACAGAATTACATGATTTGTCTTCCTTATTCTGTTTCTTTTTCATTCATTATCTGTCAAATAGCATTTGATTTCTCAGTGTATGTGCACAGATCAGTTTCATTTTTCTGTTTTCTTTCCTCCCTTCATTTTACCAATTTCCCAAAGAAAATCCCAAACTATGACTGTTATTATGTCTTTTTTTTTTATTGTTTAATAGCTACTGGGGTTTATTCTTAAATTATAACCACTAAACCCCAATGATCCTAATGAGTCTTCAAGAGTGTTTTAAGCAAGTTATCCCAATCTATCTGACAAAGATAATGGTCTTCTATTAGAACATACTTAGCTGGAGGTTGCATGAGCTGTAATGTTTATGGGCCTGTAGGTCTGTAACCAGACAAAATCAGAATAATTCCTTGGATTTCAGTGGAGCTATATCTGTTTATTACAACTGAGGCTTAGGCAGCACTTTAGATGCAAATTGCAACCTCTGTGAAGTTAAGTGAGGTTTTGATTTAACTCCTGGAAGCAGTAATGTCAGCAAAGAAGTAAGGGGCTGGGACCCACATACCGTGAAGTCTGTAACTTTGGGTTGCTCTCTTTCCCTTATTGTCAAGATCAGATTCCCTTGGTTTGGGCTACTAATTAAAATGCAGCTTCTCTTAAGAGAAGCTTCTCTCCCAAAGGCAAGCAGGAGAGAGTGGAAGTGCAATCTATGCAGATTATATCTCTCTCTCTCTCTGTCTGTATACTTTGCAGAAAATACCAGTGATTAGGTTGTTCTCTCTGACTGCTTGTGGTTGGGCTGTTGACCTGGAGTTTGTGCTCTCCAGCTCCAAAAATGCAAAATGCAAATGCTGAGTTATCTGGCTGTAATGCAGAGAGAGCTGGGATCTCCTTTCCCTCAACTTATTTGTGTCCCTGCATCCATCAGGAGACATGGACCACCACTCATCCCCGCCACTGTGTGTGACATAAGTGATTCACCATGCATTCATTTCTGGTCACATAAGGGCCATTAGTTTAAAGCAGGCTTGAGGCATAGGTTAGCATTAGCTATTTGAAGTCTGAAGTCTGAAAGCAACATCAAACAGGGAGCAGAAAATGTATCATGCACAGAAAAATCTCTGGGATTTGTTTCTCCCTTTAAAAAATAATAATAATAAATTCCAAACTGTTTGCATATGCCGACTCCTCTGTGGTCAGGACACCTGTCTGCCTCTTTGCTGATACTTGATATGGGCTTACAGTGCTTGCAAAAATGTTAACACAGATTTTTTTGTCATGGCAAATATGAAAAGAATATCCAGTGTCTGTGTGGCCAAGTCCTCAGCAAATTTTTCTGTGCTTCTTATGCTTTGGTGTGGATCTGAAACAACTGCTGCTCTTCTGCTCCTCTTCCATCACCACAGACCAGGAGGGCAAAGCTGCTGCCCTGCCAGACGAAGTTCTGAGCAAAGACAGCTGATGGTGGGTCTAATGAGTTTTAGCCTGGTTTCCTTAAAAAAACATGTTTGTGACTAGCTAGATCTGTTTTTCCTTCCTTTCTTTATTGACTTAATCCTTGGCTAATCTTAGGAAAATAGGAGTGAGGATGCAGTTAGGAGGAGCTGGGGGTGACCTAGTGCAACCAGGACCATGATGGGCTGGGAGAGCTGGGACAGGCAAAGGTGGACCTTTCACTTATCATCACTAGTACTTCTTGAACTTGCTCATTTCTTCTCCAAGACTGAGATGAAAGGAAATAGAACACACCAAATAGGCTCAGATATCAATCAGCTGGAAGTGTGAAAGACTACTGGTTGAAAGAAGCTTGTGGTAAATTAGAAAACCTGTGTTTTTGTTTTAATTGGGTGTCTTTGGAGGCAACTGAAAAGGAAACCAGGTCTGGAGATGGAGGTAGGGTTTGGGCTGTCCCACCCTGACTCGTTTTCTACAATGGCTGTGTGTTTAATGCATCCCAAATTTGCTTTGGTGCTCCTCGATACTTGCATGGCAAAGCTAGTGCTGTGGGAGTGACTCACTGTTGGCCTGAGCAGCAGCTGAGGCTTGGGAAGAAGAGGCCTTTTAAGCATGAGGGGCGGAAGGGCGTCTGGTCAGGCTTTGAATGAGACTTTGTTACCTGCAGCCCTTACGTCAGTGCCTTTCACCAGCTCTTCAGTGATTTAAACAAGTAGCTTCTCTTCCAAATAAACCTCAGCTACTCTGACTCTTGTTCAGATGTAATCTGTGCTGCCAACATGTGAAAAACCTTTATATGGGTCAAAACAAGGACAAACTGACACAAGTTGTGTCAGAGAGGGGGGAAAAAGCTATGGTCTGCTCCACACATGAGGGCAGCTGGCCTTACATGCCCTTTTGGGGATGTTTTCTTGGCAAAGTGTTACAGCCAGCTTGATTTACTTTCTGCTTTTATGATGAGCAAGATGTTGATTCTGACCTTTCTGTTTGTACCCACAGAGGTCCCTTGGAAGAGCCTGCCTGTACGTCTGTCTGGGTGCCTGACAGGGCTGCCTTGCTTCCAGGTGAGAAATGGATTAACTCCAAAGGCTTTTGTCAGCAGCTGAGTTTAGGGAGAGTGGGTACCATGTTTCGTTGTTCAGCAACTGATGGATGTTTCTCCAAAGCGTGCGGTGGTGGGAGGCCAGCCTGCCCAGAAGGCTTGAGGTGGTTTTACTGTTTATGAGTCCAGGTCTAAAACCAGCGAACGTGCAGGCCCTCCTGAGAATGGGAGTGTTGCATGGGAACAATTGCTTGGTTCTGTGAGCTATACTGCGTTGACTCCTTTTTGAACAAAACTTTCTTGCCTGTGGACCTGAACTGATTCCCCATCCATGGTGTGTCTCTCTGCAGGCTGGAGATGCTTCCAGCTGGTGATGGAGAGCTGACTGTATTATTAGTTTTAATCTAACTGTGCTTCAGTGGATGAATAGAAATTCATGTGAGGAGCAAATGAATTCATTCTTCAGAATTGCCAGTTCCATCAACTTCACTGGAGTTATATAGCTGTGACTTAAGGATCACCCTGATAAAGAACCCCAAACTATTGGTAGGATTGTATGTAGGACATGAATTATACTTTGCTCATCCAGTGATATGATACTTTGATTGCAGCAAGGGTAACATTGCAAAACAGGAACAGTGTCAGGGCAATGGGTCTGTCCTCAAGCTTCTCTCAGTTGTGCCATCCCAGGAGACAAAGGGGTGCTAGAGGTGCTGCAAAGTCATGGCAACTGTGAGAAGAAAGCAGCATGCAGCCCTGCTGAGAAGCAAATAGTGAATGAACCACTACGTTGATTGTTTTGACTAGTGGAGCTTCTTTATTTGCCATGGTGTTACCTGACTTGAGGACCATAAGACATCTGTGTGATATGCCAAAATCAGATGTAGTGCTTCTTCACACTGTTGTGTCACTGAATATAACTGCACTTTCATTCTCCCCTTTTGCAATGCAGTGCACATCCCTCCTTTCTTCCTTTACCCTCTTCTTGAGTTTAATTTTTGTGGGTATTTTTTTTCTGTCATGTAAATTATGACTAGCTGGAGATGAGATTTCAGCATCCTGTTTACTGCAAACAGGGTCATTAATAAATGTTGAAAGACAAAGACAGACCAGGGATTAATAAGTAGAGGACAGGAGATTAATAGCAAGAGAGTAGAATTTTGTTCAAGGCCTGATCTTCCCAGTTGCTGGGTTATGGAAGATTAATAGCAGCTCCTCTGTTAGTCTCACTCTTTCTGTGGCAGCTTTCTTGGCTAAGTCTAATAGACTATCCCAGTGGTTTGCTGTAAATATGACATCTAGGAAGAAACCCATCCTTATATACTGTTAATTAAATAAAACAGTATTAGTTTTGCTTTCTGTTCAGAGCTTGAGCAACAACATCAATACATTTGTGAGTGGTGAAGTCAGATTTTCAGGTGCTTACAACTCCTCTCAAGGCAAAAGCATATCATAAAATGTATCTTGCCAAGCCAGCTGTCTTGGACAAATTGGTTTTTTACTATGTGTCCTGTGCAGGAGATTAATTTCTCTTCACTGCGTTTTCAGTTTTGTTTCTGTGAAAAATTGGACTCTTGACCTGTTGCATCTGGTCTCTCATTAGGCTTGGTTTAAGATTAGATCATTAAGAAAACACGAACTTTGTAAAGAGCGTTCCTGGTTAAATTTGCAAGAGAATTGTAGAACATGGGACTGTGTCACCAAAAGTTTATTCTGATAGAAGGGTGCATGCTGTTCTGGGTGTCATCAGCCACCATCCCCTACCTTATGCCTGAAACTGCCGAATCAAACCCTGTAGTCCTCTGACCTCTGCCTTCAGGTATTTTCTGGAGCCTTCACAAAGATGACCCCAAGGTCTATGCAATAAGGGTTAGAGTGACATATAGGTATGTGTATGGACATTTTGGGAAGGAAGCGGCTGTGTTCCTGTAACAGTGAGCATGGTGAAGCCAGGGCTAACATCAGAACTTCAGCGGGTATCAATCAAAACTTCAGCAATAGTTGAATTTCTTTTCCACCAAAGAAAGGCTATGCACTGCTTCAGCAGCCCTGTAACAAATCTGTTCCCCTCTCATCTGCTCTTGTATACAGTGCCCTTGGCTTCTTAGAAGTTAATTGATTTGTCTATATTATGATTCTCTTTAATTTTATTTGTGTAAAGAAGAACACAGGCTAATCTTTCTCCAGAGAAACATTTCCCATTGCTCCTCTTTGAACGTTGGCCCTGGGTCTGCTGTTTCTTAATGAGTCTCTAACTAAACAGCTACGGTTCCCACGTGCTCCAGCCTTGACACACACATACTTATACACCCACGTGCCTGCTCCCAGTTGAACCGAGCAGCCTGCCTGCTGCCCTTGCCCGCTTGCTGCTTTGGGATTCACATTACAAAGGCAGCACCTCCCTGGGAAGCCCTACAAGCAAGAGGGGGCTTTATACCTGCAGGTAGAGATGGATTTGGCATCAAATGAGCTCTCCTGTGAATTGGAAGGGCTGTAACCTCTTTACCACACTGTCCCCCAACCCCCAGGCTTGTTTAATGTGCTTCTCCAGGAGCCTGGATTCCTGTGGGCTGCGCTGCCCGCGGCGCAGACCCGAGCGAGCACTGAACACTGAGCTGAACACCCAATGCTGAATTACTGTCTGGTATGCCACTGGCTGCCAGATCTTTGATAGCTTGTTTTTAATGAAGATTCCTCCTGTAATTCCTAGAATATCTTGCAGTGCAAAAAAAATGAGTGGTGTGTGTATTTTGCTGTGGGCTGAATTTTTTCTTGCTCTTCACAGTTCCCTCCGTGAACGGAGAGGAAAGGGAGGGGGAAGCAGCTGACTCCTTTTTTTTTTTGGTTGTTGTTGTTTTTCTACTTGACTTCTGTGAAATATGTGGTGATCAATTGCTCACAACTAACAAAATGTTTTTGTTTCTCTTTGCGAAAGCATATGGGAACTGCAGAAAAGGCATATGGGCGTTTCTAGGAAAACATATTGGTGAATGGACAAATTATAGTGGTGCCAATATGTTTTGGATGTCTGGCTAGACCACTACTACCACCACACTCGCTGGCATGCAAACACATCCACAAGATTTCCAGCATGTGAGTGCTGTGTAGCTGCTCCTGGGGAAAAGCAGGCTGTGCTGGATCCAACCCCTGTTAAAACAGTGCTGTGATCCATCGCCGGTGTGCGTGACTGCCTCACCATGTCCCGGGCTAGGCTCATGTTTACAGCAGCATACCCATTCTCTCTGGGCCCAGAGCTCCACTTGCAGCTGGCTGCAAGCAACGATAATGGTAACGGTAACCGTTTTTCTTTCTGAAGCCCTGGACTGCAGTTCTCATAACACCTGAGCATCTTGCCAGCAGGCTGGGCAGCCTCTGGTTTTCTTCTGCTGCTCTGTCAAGGTCTTTATATGTTGGCTTGGGCTATCATTTTTAATTTCTTTGTCAAGGGGCTTACTTTTGAGAAAATGCAGAACATTTGCACTGTTGCCTCTGGTCCCAGCCCTGATTGCCCTGATACTGATAATCCTTGCAAAGGGATCCATGAGCAGGAACTTGGCAGGCAAGGAGTGACGAAGGGATTAAGTGGTCTTGGTTCGTGGGTCTGTTCTGGTTGCTCACAGCATTCCTACAGTGTCAACTGCCCTGCTGTGGACCCCTGTACAAGAAGTCCTCAATAGCTCTGACTGGGCAGCCCTTCCCACTCACCCTGGCAGTGAGGGAGTACTGCCTGCTCTGCCTCTGTCTATGATGGGCATGGCTGTGCTGGGCTGCAGGGTTTGGTAGCAGCTCTCTGCCCACATTTGGGTTTCAGCTGGTCCCAAGGGACTGGCTGAGGTCTCCTGGCACAGGTGTGCACGGGGATAGACACCTCCTGTCTGTAAGAGCTCGCAGTCCAATTGAAAGAAACTGAGCTGCTGAGAAGGATGTGAAGGTCTCTGAGTACTGGAGGAGATGGGCAACAACTGAACTCAAGAGTGGTTTCATGAGCAGGTTCAATCAGTCTGAATTTGTACCATTGTTAGAAGAGGTGGTCCAGCCGTCCCTTTTACCCAACCTTCATTTCTGCCCATAGTGTCACTTTTATCCTTTATAAGTCATGAGTGGTGAAACAGAGGGAGAAAAATGTGACTGAAGACTGAGGGGATAAGCAAGATGCACATTTGGGCAGTCATTTGGACATTGTGTTGTTCATCTCAGTTATAAATCTGCACTCAAATATTCTGAGTGGTAATTCAGCACCTTTTAGTGTTCTTCCTCTTATGCCAACTTCTGGATGATTTGCTAGTGAGTAATTTTACATTATTTAATGTAGCCGCTTTCCATATAGCTCTTTTGTTCCGCGAGACAATTCCCTATTTTATTATGCAAACAGTACATTAAGATCCTTGTGGGCCTAAGTTCCTAGCACTGCTTGAGATGACAGCAGAGAAGTAGGTTATTTCAGAAATCATGATTCTTTCCTCTAGAAGCTTTCTTGGAGTTCTGCTTTAACTGCTTTTGATATTATACATGCTTTTTTTTCTTAAAAAAAAAAGGTTAAAAAAATCCAGTACTTCCTAAATGTTATAGAGCTCAAAACTACGCTGTGTGCCTTGTCACAATATTTAATACAGAGTGCTATTTACAGTAATGAATCAAAATGTCAGCTTTTAAAATATGAACTGTCAGAGTGTTCCTACTTTGCAGAAAACTTTGATATGACAGTTTGTTAATCATATGACTATTACATCAAATGTGTCTAAGAGTACTTTTTCTCAACAAAGTCTTTTTTTATTCTTTTCCCTGTTAATTCTGGTAGGGTTGTTTGACTGAATACACTTTGATTAGAGGTCAGAAGAGTCCAGATCTGAATGCTTTTGTGTATTTCACAGAAGGTGTGTACCACAGCCTATGTTCTTGCTGGTTGTGGTCACCCAGTTTTGGGTACACTTTTCCCTTGTGTCCCAGTGGTTGTCCCAGATCTGCTGTGTGTAGGGCTCAGGCAGCAGTGCTGGTGGAAATGAGCCCTGATGGACCAGCACTGATACCTCCAGGGGTAACTCTGCTTTTGGGGCAAGTGGGTGAAAACTGTCTCTTGAGTAATAAAAAGCTGGTTTGTACAGTAGCATTTCCAATCCATATAGCTTTAGCATAAAGGCACAGGTAACCTAAAGAAAAAAATCATTTTAAAAATAAAAATAGAAGCTGCCTGTGCATCCTTGGTGAGCTGAAGGGCTGGTTGTGCAGAGCAGGGTGTGGTGTTGCTTCTGGAGGAAGAGGAGGTGGGGTCTGGGAATGCCAAGGTACTCTCCCCAGTGGCTTTGAATACTCTGGACCCAGGTCAAGAAGTGTGTTTGTGCCCCGAACTCCCTTCCATTAATTTAGACCAGGATGCTTCCCTTTTTTCCTTCTGTTTCCTTATCTGCAAAATGGGAGCGATTAATTGATACCAGTTAACTCACAAAGAACCTTAAAGCTGATTAGTCAAACAACTGCACTTCCTGTTGAAGACGCCGGAGAGCTTATGTAGATAGGCATGCTTTAGAAAACAGCCTCTGGAAGGAGGAGAGGGTTCAGCATGCTAATGGGAGGACTGGAGGCCAGAGGAGTCCCAGGTGTAGCAGAGTCATTTACCTTCACCCAGAAACGTCTTTGTACCACATTGCCTGGGGCTTCAGGTGGATTCCTATTACTTACTAAAACTCAGTTACCATTGCATAGGTCTTACAAGTGCAATATTTCTGATTTGGAGTTGGCCCAGCACAGCTATGGGAATAGGAGGAGTCTAAGAAGGCAAAAGCTGTGTGTCAGCAGTCCAGAAAAGAGGAGCGTGGGCAATACAAGGCAGTAAATCTTAGAATCATAAAATCATAGAAAGGTTTGAGTTGGAAGGAAACTTTAAAGACAATTTTGTTTCAATGCCCCTGCCATGGGCAGGGACACCTCCTACTAGGTCAGGTTGCTCCAAGCCCCATTCAACCTGGTTTTGAACACCTACAGGGATGGGGCATCCACAGCTTCTCTGGGCAACTCATTCCAGCATCTTATAAAAATTTCTTCCTTAGGGCAAATCAGATGGTCTTGATTGTGGGTGTTTCTTGGGGCCTGATTAACTTGGCATTTCAGCTGGGCATGTCTATTAAATAACAACCTCAACACTTTCACTAATCTTATTGAAGAGGTGATAAAAACTTGTTTTCAGGGGTATAGTCACATATTTAAGTGCACTTTTGAGTAGCACATCAGCCAGCTCTTGTATGTGAAAGGCACAGGTAAAGGCATTGTACACATCTGAAGTCTAGGTCTCACTGGTGGAAAGAGATTTGGGAAGGTGAAGGCAGTGCTGTGTAGCATCTATCACAGTAATATCCTGTTGATAGTGGAGGTGAGGAAAAAGTAGAAGGGAAAGGAAGGGGGGGAAGGAGGTGGCTGGTGGGTGAGGCGATGACAGCAGGATGGGTTTTGCTGGTGGCGGTGCCTTGTGTGAACCTCCAGGAAGCCTGGGAGAAGCTCAGGTGAAGCCAGTCCCAAAAAGGCTCTTACACAAACATAGCAGTGGCAGAGGGATTGCCAGCAGTGAGGGCCGCCAGCAAGACATATGTGAAGGCATCACTTTTCAAACCGTGTCTTTGTCACCTCTGTCAAGTGAGTGCTGCTGTGTTGCCTCATCCCACAGAGGAACATTGGTTATTACTCAATTTTCATTTTAGACAAACCACGTTGTTCGTGTGATGATTTTTCTTTTATTATTGTTACTGCAATGGATGGAAAAGGAGCTCTAACAGATGTATGATTAGCAGGGCATGAAATTAAAAATGTTTGTGTACAAGGAAAAAGGTTGTTTACTACCAAATTCCTCATTTGGAAATTAAGCGACACTAAGATTGGCCATGCAATTCTGCAGCAGGCTGCAGCCCCCTTCCTCCCTCTCCTACCAGCATTGGCTGAAAAGCAGCATATTTTTAATGTTACCTTTATTAAAAAAAGTAATGCCACAACTGAAAGGTGAGTACCTGCCTTTGTGGAGGCAGATTATCTAAAGTGATTGTTCTCCCACTCTGGCACTGATGGTGTCAATTCAAGAAAATATTTTGACTGACATTTAAGCCCCATTGATTAGGGCAAATTGAATATTTTATATCAAAATTCATTTGGGTGGAAAATAAGGTTCTGATCAAATAATTCTGAGTGCAGGTGTCTACCTGGATGTATAGTATTTTATTACCAAAATGTTGGAAAATTCGTATTTGGAGTTGCTGGTGTAGCAGCATATGCAGAGTGGTACAGGTTGGTAAGCGGTATCCACTCCTTTCCCTCTTTTGTGGGATAGCCTTGTAGCCAGACCACACCTCCTCCCTCCATGTGGCTTGGGAATCCCTGATGCAGCAGGGTGCTGGTGGCCTATGTGGGCACTTCAGAAACTAGAAACCAGCCTTTCACACCTACAAATACTGTCAGTGCTGGGATAGTGGTTTTGCACAGGAATGTTTTCAGGATCTGGTAGAAAGCCATCACCATTTAATTTTAGTCTTAAAAGTCTGGGGTTTATCCACACAAAAATATCTATTGTCTTTCTCCCCCCTGCCTCATGGTAATGAAAGTTTTAGTTTGAGAAAATAATTTTTTTGTCTTTGGAGCTTTTCCTGTGTTGCACAATTCTCAGGTGCAACTGCTCTTTCATGATTTTCTTTAAATATTACAGAAACATAGAATATGTTAAGTTGGAAGGCCCTCATCGGGATCATTGAGTGCCACTCCTGGCCTTGTGCAGGACACCCCAGGAATCACATCATATGCCTGAGAGTCTCTGGTGATGAATTTTGAGAGAGCTACATTAGAAAGTGTGCACCAGGAACAGTTTGTTTATCTGTATTACACTTTTGAGGTAAGCCAGGTCCTACCTTAGGACTGAACGTTTCCCAGGTACTTTGAGTTTCTCACCTATCTCGTTCCAGTCATTTTGTCCTCTAAAACCTTTGTGGCTAATTTCAAGGCTGGCACTACTTGAAATCTGTTAGGCTACTCACGTGTAAAGTTTCACCTGGGTGAGTGTTTGCAGACCCAGACCTGAGCTGTTGTCGTGATGGATTCTGCCCACTGAGCCTGGATAGCACTGAGCAGAAAATAGGAAGAGGGCTAAAAGATTGTTCCTGCACTGTGGGAACAATTGAGACAGAAAATTGCTTCCAGGATTTCTTCACTTTTCCACAGAGGGTAATCATCCTGTGTAATTCTCTGCCACAGGAAATACTGCCCAAATCTGTTACCCAAAGAGAGCAAGTAAAATTCAGATAACAGCCTGAATACCAAGGGTGCTGCAGAGCAGGAACTGTCCCTTACTCAAGGCTTTTTTCGGTGTAGTGGCTGCTGTATATGTCATGAGATGTCACAGTGGTGCAACTAATATGACAGGTAATTGAGTAATTGCTTAGATACTTGGCATGTTCTGGTACACAGTTTGACTTCGGTACCCTAAACAAGGAGACAAGTTTGTATGCTGAGGTTATAAATGGAGTTGTACTTAGCTCAGGTTGTACCCCTGAGATTGTGGGAGAGGTTAGAGCAATTCCAGTGAGATGATGGGTATCTGATAACGCTAGTCCTACTCTTGGCCCATTTTTAATCCTTGCGTCATAAACGTAAGCAAATAACAATTACTGCATCTTTATTTGTTAATCTGGGGGATGGGGCAAAACTTGGGCTACTTGCAGGGATTTAAGTTTCTAATAAGGCCTCTCAGCCATTTTATTCCAACTTTTAGAGGAAATTATTTAAATTTTTTACTAGAGTTAGAATAGTTATGGCCAAATCACTGCATGACCATTATACCTGCTGGGCACCGAAATTTGATTCCTGAATTTCCATTAGCAGGTCATACTGGGCCAAAGGATCTTGAACCGCAAGAACAGAAAAGAATAAAATAGAATGGAGTTGCTGTTTGGTTATGGGCTCTGGATATCATTGTTCCTGACTGTTCATCTGGCTAATGTTTGCTTTTGTGTAGTATTTGTCTGTGTCTGTGCTTCTGTGCACATGGGGAAAAGGAGGACAAATATCACTGGGGTGGATTAGCATTAAAAAATAGTTAACTGATCAAAGCCATAAAGCTTGTCCAAGTGAATTCTTCAGAGAAATAGTTTTGAATTTCCCAAGCTGCCGCAGGCCATAAAAGCAAAGCGCTATCATTCAGAGATGCAAAAAATCCCCTTCTGTTGGCATGTTGGACCTATTTGTTCCTTTTTAGGAGAGGATTCAAAATGTTTTCTTAATTTTCTTCTGAACAGCTCACTGCTATCCATCATGAGCCTTTGCCAGCTCTGCTCCCCTTCAGTCTTAACCCTCCACTGAGATCTGTATATCCATACTTAGCATTTTGGATGCCTTTTGGTTCTGTTCACTTGGTGGTTGGGATAGCCCTTACAGAGCATGTCTTGTCTCTGAGCTCACTGTTGTAAAGAAGGGGCTAAATGTTGTGCCCAGTGTCTGGATGGAGGTGACAGGGAAGGCAGGATGCAGATGGAGAGTGATGCCTGGAAAGGTTTTCTGCATGGCCTGGAGAGATGGCAGGGGAGCCCTGTTCCTGGTGCCATGTTCTGTCTTGTTGGTGGTCTCACCACAGCAGGAGCACCAGCCCTACCAGGTCTGCAGAGCAGGTAGGGCAGAGCAGGAAGGAATTTCATTTCTCTCACATGGAGGAGAGAAAGCACATAGTGTGACTGCTCAGACAAAGTTATTGAAGGCTTGTACTGAACGTTAAGCAACCAACCTCTGGGAATTGGGCACATAAATATGCTTTATGCTTGTAAAAGTCTCTCTTTCATAGTGTTTTCCTTTGTCACTTCATTCTTTTGTACATCTTAAGAAGAAGTGCTGGTGTATGGTCCATACACAGAGTATTTGGATAGCATGGTTGTTAATAGGAATGACAATTATACTGTGGTGTTTCAGAGCCTGCCAAGAAAAAAAACAACTCTCGGAAGACATGAAGTGCTTTGTAGCTGGAAGTGCCTGTTGCCCTGCAAGGACTCAGCTGTCCTTTTCAGTCCCAGTCTTCTCTTATTGAAAATATTTTACTGCCTAATACCTACTAGCTTTTTAATACTGCCTAATTGTATGCACGCCCCTCCCAAAAGAAAGCCACACATATTTTTCTGCTCTTGTAAATGTTCAGCTTTAGGGCCTCCAGGGAGGGTGTTAATGGCTGTGTCCCGGCTGCCTTTCAGGCAGAGAATTCCACTTTTACTTCCCTTGTGAAACTTGGAGTCTCATTCTCCAGATAACCAATTTTTAATATAAGTACATTTAAAATGTGTGTGTGTGTGTATATATGTATAATTTTTCTTATGGTGAGTCCTAAGTATATTTTCCTAGAAACTGAGGTCATCTTTGTAACAGGTGGGCAGTGTATGGAAGGCAAAGCTGTGTCTGAGGGACAGGGCTGTAGTTTTTGGAAAGGGATTAGATGCTTGCACAAGTGTGGGCATGACATTTGTGTGTGCCATGTATACACATCCTGTGCTTGGGTTCTGCGGTAGAGCATAGATGATTTACCCACATAGCAGGGCCATTTGCTAGGGTGAAGTCATCAGTGTTCAGTTACTAAAGCGATATAGAGGCTCATCCATATACAGGATAGTGCAAAGTAACTGTGTAGCTCATCCTTCTCCAAGGTTGTACTTTGGCCTCTTGTATAGACCATATCCTACTCTCAGATGGGAGTAGTGCTCAGCTACTGATAATATGAGGAGAAATTGAATCTGAAGCTGAGGGCCCTTCTGCTCAGGGAAGCTATTGCAAAACAAAGCCAGGGTGTGAATTTAAAGTGCAATAGTTGTTCCGAGTGTACTTCTCATGTGGGCAGTCCTATTCTGCTCTGAGAGGGCCTTTGTGCAGTTCTGCTTCATCCAGCGCCAAAGGCACTCTCAGTGCAGAAAGAAGAATGCCCACACAGGGAGCGGATAGCTTTTCCAGGCTATTTCACCATGCTGAGGAGTCCCAGGAGACGCTGTGGTTTTATGTCCCCATGAATGTTGCAGGAGCTTACCCTTCATTCAGCTCACCCTTCCACCCAAGCTTTCATGGGAGGCGTGCTTTGTGATGGCCATGTGGTAGAGTTGTGTCTTCAGGACCCTGCTGGGTGCAGCATGCATCACTCATCTGCCTGAATTCTGGGGTGGATCTCAGTGATCCCTGAGGTCTTGGTCTTCTCTGGACGTTGCTAATGTTGCAGTTTGGCATTCTCCATCAGTGCCATTGCTCTTGTGGTGTGTCCAAGCTGCTGAAAAGAACTCCTGTGACAACATGTCTATGTCTATGTGTTTCTCCTTTTCATATGAAATTGTCAAGCAAACCTGTGCACTGGGTATGATCGTTATCTGAATACTGTTGAACGAGGGGAAAAAAAAGGCCCATCTGTTCTACAAAGAGGCAGTGTAAAGAGCAGGCTCTGTGACTAAATAAATTCACATCTGTTTAGCAGAGCCATCAAATGGCAAGCAGAGGGGCCTAATGTGAATCACATGTTGAAACCACAAGTATGAGTGAGATGAGCTGCAAAAGAGAGAGCCTGGAAGTGTTGATCCATGTGAGCAACTGTTGGTTTCTCTCCTTATTCTTTCCCTCTACCAGTTTCCTGAGCAAATGATGGAGAATTAAAAAATCCGGGATGTGCACATGTCTGTGCATACATATGTGCCTAAGTTTGTATTCCTTGCTTGATTAAATATCCTTCCTACATCATCTTAAGCCGTTGGATCATAACTTCAATTGGAAGGGCACTGGATGGGGGGCCAGGCTGCAGAGGAGGGAGAGCAGGGCTGACATGAAGAGAGCAGGTGAAGCTGTTCCCCAGTGGTGGTGCTTCACAAAAAGAATGGCCCTGGGGTAGCTTGTTATAAAAAGGGACTTGACTTGGAAGTGATTCCTTAGGATATGTCTCCAGCAGTGTCATCTCAAGGAAGCTGATGAAGCAATCTAGAAGCTTCAAAGGGTAGGTTATGCCTTCATGTGCTCAAGCTAATTTCAAAATAGGTATCTGCGTACCAGTCCTAACAGACTGCATATTTCCATGGATCAATGTAATTTGTTGCTTACATTTTCCCCTTAGTGTTTTAAGCCCTGCAGAAACAAAGGGCAGCTCAAGTTTCTGTATTGGTTGCATTTGCAGTTTATTTTTTTTCCTGTGCCAAGAACATATCAATACAATTTCAAAACTCAGTATTTTTTGTGATTTAAGGCAGCAATGTCTAACTTGAAAACAAGAAAGCTTTGGGGATGTGCATACAGCTCAGGTTCCTCAGTTAAGGTTATTTGGCTCATCTCCTTAGCCCCTTAGACTGTCCACGCAGCGGAGCAAGCATCTTCTCTCCCACAGGATCTCATGAAAAGAAACACGCAATAATTTTAGTCTCAAACATAGTTTCTTGTTGCTGTCTTGCCTTTTGTCCTAGATATTTTGCAGTAAATGAGGCCAAACTTGCAGGAACAAAGAGTGATGGAAGATAGGCTGTTAGACCTGATCTGCACAGATTCTGATCTCCTGCAGCTCAGTCTGCTCTCTTTAGCTGACAGAGAGCTGCACTTATACAGCTCACCTGGGATGTGAGCTCTGCAGGAGTGCACTGGAGGTAATGAAGCACTTAAGGGCTGATGTGGTTGAAGGTCCCCAAGGAATGATTAAAGTGTTGGCAGTTGTGTTACTTTGAAAGAGAAATATGTGCGTTACACAGCAAAGGCATGCTGAAATGCCTTTCAGCTGCTTAGTTGTGTGTGGGAACATGCTTTGCCTTAGACCTGTGAGATAGCGGTAGCAACTATTGAAGGGCATTTGATAAATGGAGCTGTGTGTGCCTTTACCAGCTGCACGGTCCAGCTGCCTGCCCTAGCATAGCTCAAAAACAAGTGGTTGCCAGCAGTGGCTAAAATGCAGCAGCATATACCTATCTCTGGATACATTAAAA
Organism: Sclerurus mexicanus; assembly: GCA_013396755.1. Taxonomy (NCBI): domain Eukaryota; kingdom Metazoa; phylum Chordata; class Aves; order Passeriformes; family Furnariidae; genus Sclerurus; species Sclerurus mexicanus. The sequence continues at coordinate 1,510,742 of VWZF01006461.1, read as the reverse complement.
GTTTGGTTCTTCCTTCCCTCCAAAAGCTCCCTCTGCTCATGATTCATTTCCTCTCTTCCACCACCCGCTGCCAGTCTCTTCTGAGAAGGTGAAGTGAAGGTAAAAGAGCATCCTAATGTTTTCCTAGAGACTGTCAGGTTTGAGCTGTTTCACATCTAGGGAACTGATGTAGCCAGTCTAGTATGGAAACTCTTTTGTCACAACAAAACTTCCTACTGATTTCTGAAAAGGGGAACAAATGATTAATTTGAGTGGTCAAAAACAGAAGACACTAATGTGATAGTGGTAGAGCAACTGGAGTCAGCTTTTTAATATGATCGGCTTGTTTAGCAAACTTGCAAGGCCAGTGTGGATGCCTGGCTGAATTAACTTAATTTTTGGCACTGTGGTTTATACTAGTTGGGGAAATATCATCCAGAGCTTTGCATATCACTCTTTGAATGAACTGACACAGAGTTAAAAGGAAAGAGCAGCAGTTTCCTGGGCTGGTGCTTCATGGTTTTATGAGTTTCAAAGTAGAATTGAAAATCAAATCTTAAACACTTGTCTTCTGTCACAAGTTGCTATTCAGAGCAGAACTAATGTCCTGCAGTTACAAAACCAGAGATTCATCTTGATGTGCTCCAGAGTGTCATGGTACACTTTGCTTTGGTTTTAATATTCCTCTTCACCCATTTCCCTGTGCTTCCATTACGCCGCTTTGAATAGATGTCTTCTCACTGAGCTCTGTGTTGTGTTTTTTGCAAAAAGCATAGAGGTAACTAATATCACCTTGTGACCTACCCTACATCCTGCGTGGCCGTGGACATTGTGTAGTTCCTCCAGCTTAGGCACCATCTCAAAATATGCCTTTTATTCTTTTTTATTTCTTGATGAAAGGGCTGGAGTAGTCTGTTAACACCCAGTCAAATATGAGTCCAGTGTGTCTTCTTGTTGCCAATCACAAAACTGGATATGGGACTGCTTCAGGAAGAGCCTGGACAGTAGACTGAGATGAGTTATTGCACGCCTTTACTCCCTGCTGTTGAGGCTGTCATCCAGTCTTGCATCTACTAGTTGAAGTGGGATGTTGAAGAGCTGGAGAGGGACCTAGAGTATATGGCCTACAAGACGAGGCTGAGAGAGCTTTGGCTTCTGTCTCTGATGGAAAGAAGGCAACAGAGTGATCCAATGGCAGCTTGTGACTACTGCCAGGGGCATTCTGAAGATGACAGAGCCAAATGCTTCTGTCCAGATGGCAAAATAAAGTGCCATGGTCTTGCATAATTGACTGGGAAATTCAGCTGGAGAGTTGGAAAAACATTTTCATTGGGAAAGTAGTGTATCACTTGAACAAGCCACCAGGTAGCAGGGGATTCTTCATTTTGGAGGTTTTTCAAGGACAAAGCCACAGCAAGCCTTACCTAGTGTTGGTGATAGTCCAGTGTCCTGCTAAAAGCAGGACTTGGTAACCTACAGAGATCCTCTTTCTTTCCTGACAGTACTGCTGGCTTTTAGCTTCTTAAAGGGGGAATCACATCTTCATTTTTGCTTTGTGTTGCAGAAGGAAGACAAGATGACTCTGGGCTGCTCACGTCTTGATAATGTCAAATCACCTGTTGTTGTGAAACTCAGAGAAACTCAGTCTTTTTTCTGACTGTTTATACAAAGGGATTCATATACTTCCTTTCCTACAGTTTTCATACACTCAAATATCTTGCCTCTATTAGCAGTCTCTTCGCAGCATCAGTTCCGAGTCATCTGGCAGCAATCGCTCTTCTGTGTGTTAGGATACAGGATTTTCCACAGGAAAATGGGTATTTCCCCTGATTATTTGCAAGGTGCCACAGGCTGAGCTGTCAATCAAGACACAGGTTGGTGCAGTGCTCAGGAAGGAGAAGTTGTCCAGGGACTTGTACTTGAAGCTGTGACTTCCAGGATGGCTTGGGATCTGGGGCAGGAAAAGTTAATTGGGTCAGGTGGGAGGAAAAAATTAGGGATTAAAAATTTTAATTCTGGACAGAGTTCCTGCCCATTAATTGATTTAAGTGCTTGCTTTTTAGGTATTACTGTTTCAAAGTCTGGAATGTACTGCCAGCTGCTTGAGCTGTCACAGGAAGGGTATGGTGGCACTGGGCTTCCTTCCTGAGTGGGACCCATGCTGTGCCCATGTTCTGGGCTGCAGCTCCTCTTCCTTTCACAGAAACCTTTATTGGTGGCTTGGGATTCAGATTACTGATAGCAGATATGTTTTCTTCCAAGGGCAGCAGCAGCTGAGTCCTTCTCAACCCCAGCTAGTTAGAAGAGGAGCAAAGTGCAGGGAGTCTGTTGTAAATTGAAAACTCACCTGCACCCACAGTAGCCTTGCTAAGTAGGACCTCAAGCTCTGCACTGTTTCCTTGTTCACTCCGTCAGTTTCCCACCGAGTCAGATCCCTGCTATTTCTCCCCGGGCCGAGACACACACACAGAGCACTCTGCAAAGCTAATACAATTATCTGTGTGTTAATATGCTGCCACGGTCCCATTTGGTCCCAATGGGGTCTTGTTGATATCTCACAGCTGAGTTGAATGTTAGTTCTGCACAGTTCCTTCTTGTTTACAGCCAGCATCAGCATCCAAACTGCCTGAGCTTGCTCTAACAGCCTTAACCTTGCCATCTCTTGTTGTCCTGTTTGCTTTTCTCTTATATGGGACTCATGATAGGCCTGATTCCAGTACATCTCCATTGGTTGAGAAGTCCAGTCCCTAAATCACTTTATTTGATGGGTAAGCTCTGTGTTACTTGGCAGTCCCTTGCTGAAGTAGGAAGCCAAGTACTGAGCTGTGTTATAGGCAAGACATTGAATATGGGCACAAAAGAAATAAAGGCAGCTTTTTTTGGCAAAGAGGTATCGAAAATAAATTGTATGCAGGAAAATAGTATTTGTGCAAGGGAGCTCATGGTCTAGGACTCCCAAAATAACCTTTCTGCATCATTCTGCCTGTTTTTGCTGCCTCTATTAATATATTTCCTCTCTCATTTTATGCACAAAATTCTGAAGCATCCATCTCAAACTTTTCACTGTGGTCTAGCAACATCCTCACTTGTAGGTCAAGTTATCAGTAAGAGAGGCTTTAACAATTAGAAGAATTTTGTCTGGCTCAGAGCTACCTCCTGTCTCAGCTCTTTAGGTTCAGCTATCAACTTGGCTGCATTTGAGTAAGCCAGCAGGTCTGCCTCCTCCATTGCAATTGCCCTGGGGTTTGTTGTGACCACAAGTATCTGAGTCCTTGGACTGATGTTTTTTCCAATATGATTATGTTTGAACTAAGGATTGTCACAAGCCACGAAAATCAAGAATCAGCTTGCTCTCTGGTGAAATTGTAATGCAGTCATTAGAGCTGTATTAGATTAGATAGATCTATCTCTTTGTTTCAGTGCACATGGACCAGTCAAGTTCAATTTATTGGGATTTTAAAGCCTAGTTTGTCACTGGACAGGAGGATGTGTCATGGCTGTAAAAGGAAGATCTCGTTCATTAGTTTTTATGCGTGTGTTTTGCAGCAGCAGTCAAGTTCAAATAGCTGGCATCTAATCCCAAAACTATTAATGCGATTATATTGGGAAAGAAAAGTTTTATGTGTAGTTGGCCTTTCTGCCTTTTCCACTACTGAAGCTGATGCCAGAGAAATGAGTTGAGGGAAACTTAAGGGTGAGTTCTTGATTGATATCAAGATTGTCCCAGCAGCAGAGTTTTGGTATAAGAGTGGTTATGATATTGGGTTGATATCCGATGAACTCTTTTCATGATGACATTAACCTGTGTCAAGCATTTTTATACCAGAGAGACTGTTCTTTACCGTCACATCTTTGCAATCTCCACTATGGACTTTGTCTTCCTGTTACATCTGAATGATACTGTAGAAGTTGCAGTGACTTCAATATGTACAGCCAAAGTCACATCCCAATCTGGTGTGGATCTGCTGGCAAAAAAATGAAGTGTGGATGCAGCTGTGTGTGGAAAAAGTTATTTTTCAAGTATTGGTTATTCACTTACAAGAACGGGCACAAGTTCTGTTCATTTGCAAACAATTGCAACTGGAGAATAAGGAATATAATGTTACATTGCCAGTAAGTGATATTGCTGGTGTCTCTTAAGTGGGATACAGTAATTGCAAGCCATTTTGAGTGCAAATAGTCACACCTTGAAGTCTGTGGTTTTAGTCATAGAACAACTGATTTGGATCCATCCGGGGATCTCTTGAGGTCATCTGGGCCAACCCCTTACTCAAACCGTACTCACGGTGAACTTTGAATTTAAGTCAGGTCTTCTGGAAGATCCCATGGAAGTTTGATTGAACCTGTTAAAACCAGAGTGAGACATTACCAGACTGTATTCCTTGAGGAACAATTCAGCATAAGCAGAGCTCTAAGTTTCTTTCTGATAATTCCTCTGATTACATTAGTGATGTCCCCGCAGCAGCAAATAGGTGAATGCTCTCAGCCCTGTTTAACTGAAGAAATGACTTTGACATCGTTTACTTTTTTATTTGTTTTACTTTGAGGGAATTGGGATGAAGATACAAACCCCTGCATTATCCAGGCAATTGAAAGAAACTCTGGATCTGAGGCGAAGGGGCAGAGGTAAACTTGGTCCAGCTGACACATACTGTGAGAGACTACAGCAAGGCATCAGGGAATGTCTATACACTGTAAAATGGGTGCAAGCAAAGAAACTTGATCTTGAGAAGAGATGTGACACAAAGACTTGGAGTCCATGTGCATATGATCAAGAAGGCAGTCACTGGAGGGTGACAGTGTTTTCCATTCTTCTTCATCACCTCTCAGTGTTTGGTGGTTCAGTTGATTCTTCTTAGCTCTCCACTTAGCAGTTCTTAGCTCTGCTCACTGGTGGTAGAGGTCACATCAGCCCCACACATGGGATTCACAGTACTCAGAGTCGTTCCTGAGGCTTTGCAGTTGTAGTTGTTGACATGATGTTTGAGGAGCATGAAGGTCCAGAATCAATTTGCTGCTGGGAGGGCTTGAGTGAGGAGCTTTTTTGGACTGGTTAATATTATAGGACTTAAATTTGGAGAGATGTTGTGCAGATTGGCAATGATTAAGGGAGTTCCAAAGGAATCCCAGTTCCCCAAATCACATAATTTCCCATATGATGTAAAATTGATGAGGATAAGTAGTACCATATGGGAAAGACATCCCAGGAGAGCTTGCTCTGAGTTTATAAGTACCTATGGCACTTCCTATGTTTGGTTAAAGACCCCTAATGAAATCAGAATTTTGACATTATATCCTCTTTTGAAGGCCACAAGAAGTAGGAGAGCTTCATGGCTAGAGAACAGCCATAAATGGAGAAATAAATTAATTTAGCATTCAGAGAGGAACAGTGCCAAGAAAATCAAGCGGCTTCGGGAGTTTGTAAAGAGCAAATCTCTCTGGTCAGCCTTAGTTCCTGCATTTGACTAATTAGTGGAGTGGAGGTAATAAGGACAAAGCAAAGAACTGTATTTTAGCAGGGCCTTTGGGTTTGTGATTTGGGGAACTTCAGTCAGAAAAAAGAAGATGGATCAGCTCAGAGACATCCAGTCTTGTAGGTTGTACCTGTAACAGAAAGGGGCAATGAGTGGCATTATTTTGTGTTGTGAAGAGTGTCTTCTTGGCTTAGTTCTAGAGCTGATCTTTGAAACTCATCTGGAAGGTGAAGTAAAGTCAAAAGTTTTCTCTTTGTGTTCTTTTACGTGAATGGAAGAGAGGAGAGAGTGGGGAGAATGCAGTGTGCCTTTCTACATGTCTCTTGTAAGCCCTTAGGGACAAACTCGGATTATCTAAGGAAGGTGATGTCTGGATCATATCTGAGAGAAAAGCCCCAAGCATCTCCTGTCAACAAAAAAGGTCCTAATTCCCTGTATCTAGTCAGTCCTTTGACCCTAGGAGTGATGGTTCACTGTGCATGGGTGATACTAAGACAAAACATCACAGACCTACATCGAGTCAGTGAATTTCAGAAGGCGTGGGTTGGAAGACAGAGCAGAGTGTCTGGAAGCACAGACGGTTGTTGCTCGTTTTTTGTTAAACACTGTTGCTACCCACTATGAAGCATTAGCTTAATTAACTCAGGGACAAAATCTGTCTTGATGAAGTCCATCAACATCCAAGGAGTATTTGGTCCATGTTATAAATAAGAAAATGAAATGAAGATTTATTCGGGTACAGTCTAATCACAGAAAAGCCAGCTTGTCTCAGAGATGAATGTGCTAACGATTTCAAAAGTAGACAAATTGCTACTCTACCTTTCCATTGCTTATCTGATGTGAGACTAAATTGACTTGGAACCCTCATTGTTTTACCTTTGCTTCTCAAAGGTGAATGACATTCTGTAATTAAAAGCAAAAACAAGCTCTTAACACCCACACATTAAAAAAAAAAAGGCAGCAAACAAACCTTGTCAGGGTTTTATTACTGCCTGGTATTATCTTCTGTTGATATTCCTGGTCTGACATTTTTAGCTAATGCGGTCTCAGCTTGGGATTCGTGAATTCCAGTTCCTCTGCTGTGGTGTATTCTTTCATGGTTAGAATTTTCTGAACTTACAGCATTAAGATCGTCCTAATGATAGAACCAGAGCACACTGTTTTCCTTATTTATGCAGTGTGATTTCACTCTTTGCTCTTAATGTTATTTATCATGGTTAGTCTGGTCTTATCCTCTGCCTCCAAAAGTAGGTGATGACTAATGCTTCCAAAGAAGGAAGGATAACAGAACCTCAGGCATCCACAGCTGATTTCAGTCAGGGGGTTTTTTTTCTGGTTTTTTTTTTTAAAATATTATTCATCATTTTATTCCTTCTATTTTACGTTGCCGTTCTTGAGAAAATGATCTTACCCTATCATCCACCATTTCATAAAAGGTAGCTGGAAAACTGAAGAGAATTCAGAGTAAACATGCATAAAAGAATCAAGAGAAGTCTACCCTTTACAGCGAGTTTAATTGATACTTACTTTAAATGTTTTGATTTGATTTAACCAATGACCTGGCTGTGTTCTGAGAGGATCTGCATAAGGAAGAGAGTCAGGTCTGTAATGCAGAAGACAGGAGCATAACAAAATATAATGGCTGGAAACAGAGGTAGCTAAGTTTAAAACCAGACATAAAGGAGAAGCTGTAATTATGGTGCTTAATTGCTTGTCCAAACAATTTACCTAATGCTGTGTTGAATTCTCCAACACTTGCATTGTTTCAATTGAGGCTATGTGTGCTTTATAAGAAATATTCTTTAGCTCAACAGAAGCTTTGTGGAGCAGTAGTTGAGTACAGCTCAGTGCAGAAGGGCTCATCGACGTAGTCAATGAGAAAGGCTTTCAGAGCAGTGACGTAAAGAAGATTTAGGTTTTTGGGGTTTTTTTTCTGGGATGGGGCAGTGAATTTGGGAAGTGGCTATTGCCCGAGTGGTCAGTGAATAAGGAGTCACAGGCAAAGCTTGTAGCAGTCAGATCAGGAACAGTGAGTTACTGCTGGCCAAGGATGGCTGTCCAGTGGCAGGCAGAAATGCAGAAGGCTTCAGCCAAGACACAGGGAGACATGACACTGACGAGGGAGCAAGAGGTGGCTGTCGCTCTGGGAGGGTTCCCAGGGACGTGGGCTCTGCTGATAAAGGTTTTTCCAGCCTTGCTGTGTTAAATGTTGGGTGGCTAGATTTATTCAATTTGCTTGTTGAATGCAAACCACACCTCAAGAATTATATGCTTGGAGCAGAAATGTGGGTACAGCTGTAGATTTAACTGATAGGTTAACTTTCCAGTGAAAAATAACATTTAATGCAAGGAAATACCTCAAAAGGGAAAGGTGTGTTTGCTGGTTGTGTTCACTGGTGAGCCAGGAAAGCACTGCTGCTACCTACTGAAGGCTCTTGTCCAAGTGCAGGAACCACAGTGACACAGAGGCAGTGACAAATGTAAGAGTAAGTTTAGAGGAAGGGGATTAGTTACAGGCCCAAGTTTCCCTGTGCTGTTTTGATTACTTGTTCACATCCGGAAATGTTTTGCTCCAAAGAAGCTTCTGATTCAAAACCAAGCAGTGTTGTATGGAATGGAGAGGGAGCACTGATGGCTTTGTCTGAACTAGCCAGGATACTCCACCGTGGAGAAGTCTGCAGAGAGGTGGGAGGCTGTGACTGTCTCCAAGTCACTGTCCCTTAAATTTTTTTCTTTGCTTTTGGCCTTTTACCAGCTGAAAAAATGGGGGTAAAATAAAAGCAAACCCAGAAGTTTAGCTTCAGCTGTTAAAAAGAGATTAATTCATTTTTTTTCTATGATCTTGCAGAGTAGTTAGGCTAAATTTAATTGAGGCTGGGGAGCTGGGGCTGGAACAGACAAGGAAAAGGGAACTTGCTGAAAACACTGTCAAGGCACACATAGCAAAAACAAGTGACAGTAAATGCATAACAGAAAATGAGAGGGGGAGAAAGAGGAAGAGAAAAGGCTAATGGGGAAACAATTAGAAAATACCACCATGGCCAAAACAAAGGCGTTAGAGGTTAGCTGAGAGGGAGCTGCGTGCCAGCTTACAGTCAGCAGCTGAGTTACAGCAGTGTGTTCTTCACACTCCCAAGCTGTCCATAAGAGCAGTCTGCTTCTTAAGCTCATTCAATGAAATTCTCGTTGTCTTCAGCCATCCTCAGAGCTGTGCAACCTGGCTGCTGAAGCAGACATTCTTGGTTTGTGCATCATGCAACCCATCCCTGCCATCAGCGTGGCAGACCCTGAGAGCTTAGTGGGATCAAGGCATGCTGCCTGGAAGGTGGTTAAGGAACATTCTGGAACAGGAGTGGTGATGATCTAGTCAGTACTGGTGGTGTTTTTTTTTTGTTTTTTTTTTTTTTTTTTTGCTTTGAATCAGTATGGAGGTAATGTCCAGGATCTGAGGGTGCTTCATGCAGCAGGATGTTCTTTCCTATGAACTCTCAAGCCAGAGGCTGAAACCCTATCAGAATTAAACTTCAGGATGCTTTTAGCAATGGGTAAGGTGCATTTGTCTTTGGATGTAATAACTCTGCAGAGTGCAAACTTGTCCTGTTTAGTTGAGTACCCTTATTGCTTACTGATGTTAAAATCTAGTTGCTTGAGTTTTTTTCTTGCTTTTAGAATTTTGAAGGATGTGGGAGGAGGAAGCATCAGTGTAGGTAAATCTTACTGATGCAGTGACAGTCATTTTCTAGGTCCATGAAGGCTGGTGTTGGTAAAGGGAAGTACCAGGTAGAGGGACCATGGTTCCCATGCGCTCAGCCTCCACCCACCATGGCTGGTTTCCTCTCCAGCCCTGTGGGGAGGACCTGTCTTTCACTTCTTGCTTTCAGAATGATGCACTCTTACCATAGGTTTGGATGACAGGCATACAGGGTAGGAAAACTACATCCTTGCAGCTCAGCCTTGGATAATTGTCCATATTCAGGCTGCTCCTGCCATGCTTCTGGCTGCCTTGTTTCTAGCGACCCTATGTCTTCCTTTCACTGGTATTGGTTTCCTAGTGTAGCAGGCTCACTTTGTTGTGGTAGGAATTGTGAGACCACTGTCTGCATGTCAAGCAGTCAGACTGCATGGCCAGGAAGAGACAAAAGTGCTGGGACTGATGTTTGGCACTTGCCAGTTCCTCTCTCATGCAAAGAATGATGGAAGTGGAAGATGACTACAGATTGTCTACCTCCTAGTGTTGGGTCAGACATTGGGATTTAAAGTAGAAATTACTTCTCAAGTAAGAAATCTGTAATCTGGAGTAAATTTATTGTGTTGGAATAAGCACACGTGTATCCATCAGTTTAAATAACCATTGCTGTTAGCTGGAGGTACTGTCCCACACTGCCGTGTGGAGACCTTGATCCTTTCTGCTGACTGACTCAGCACTGCCAACAGCAAATTACTCGGACATGGTTATCCATAGAGGAACCCACAGGAATACATTCTCTGGTTTATACCCAAGAATCTTCGTTTACTGCTTTGAGAAAGGGCTCAACTGAATTTGTTCCACCATGAAGCTTGTAGCATGCTGGTAGAATAACTCTGCTCCTGATTCTTAAGAGCATAGACTTGACATTTTTAGTGATATGTGAGCCCAAATTAGGAAATCAGAAAGGAAAAAATTTCTGCTTTGTTTTCTCTAGGGAGTCTTAAATATGGTATTGGGTATGTCTTCTACCTGCCTAAATGTTCCATATCATCCTGGGTGCTGGTTGAAGAGCTCAGTGGTGCTTGTTTCTTGGAGAAGCTTGCGTGCATGGAAGTCTTAGTGGTGAGGCACTAAGGATATGCCTATGTAGGCTGGGAGCAGCCCCTCTGAGAGGGTCTGCACCTGTCAAAAGGCCACCTTTCATCTGTGCCCTTTCTTTTTCCCACCCTGAGCTGGGAAAACTGTTCACACCAGCTGATACAGCCCTTTGATGCCATGCCCAGCAAAGCTGCAACTCTCTCTTCCATTTCAGCTCCAGCACATTGTGTTTTACTGTTGCAGTTAAAGACCACCTTTGTGTGAATTCAGCAGCTCCTCTGCTTTGTCCTGTTATTCCCAGATGGAAAGGCCTTTCTTCTGTGTCAATCTGCTCATGTCTCCCATGGTTTGGTGCTATCTCTTGCACTCATCCTTTTTCATGAGCAAAATGGGTCACAGCTGCCTGCTGGTTTCAGTGGCCTTGAGTTCTGACACCAAAGCAGTGTTTGCAGAGGAGTGACAGGGTGCTCAGGAGCTCCAAATTAGCATTAGCTTTGTCTGTGTGGGATCTTCATTTCTCTGTTACTTCTCAAATCCAGCTCCGTAGGATCATCTGATGGTACTGTAGGACTATCATTGCTACCCAGCAAGTGTGGTTTGTGTGTGGTGAAAAGCACTTGTTTATTGCAATGAACAGGATTTTTATGGGCAGCATCTTCAGCAGCATCTGAGTCCAGTTCTCAAAAGTGATGTAGGCTTTTAAGAGGCCAAAGTCAAGATTTTCATAAATAAGTAATGATTTGGGCTGTCTCTGTTTTTTGTTATACAGTCAAGATGTCTAAAAGGAGCCCAGTTGTCAGCGGTTGTGGGGTTCTGGCATTTTTTCAAAATTGATATGCTTTTAAAATGTCTTAAGCTGGGCATTCAGAAATGGAGGCATCAAGAATGATTAGCTGCTTTTGAAATCCTTTTTCTTAAAAGTCTGAATGAAAACCACTGGGGCATGGGGTCCTAAATGACATACAAAAAAGTGCTAAAAGTATGTTTTGAAAGTATGTCTGCCTATCTGTGACTAGACTTGTCCCCAGAGCACCTGCATTGTTGTACTTTAATGAACTCAAAAAAGCCTAATAGGGAAAGGCAAATATATCACTACTGTACTGAATGAGTGGTGGGATTGATGAGCTGCTTCAGGGTATCAGCCTATCTCTACTCTGGTTTGAAGAGGAAAATAGCAATGGTTTTTGTAGGCACCAGTAGTAAGTTGATCAGTAATTCTGACCTGCTGGGGAAAGACAAGTTTGTATCTTAAGTTCTGTACGTTAGGAGCAATATTGTTTAAAGTTAAGTATGCATCAGTTCAACATGTCAAAGGGTTTTGTAGGATTAATTTCGTAAACTATCAGAATAGTAGGAATGCAATTGTTAATTCCCCAGCCTAAATTCCTAATGTACACGTGACTCTTTGCCTCTCCTCTCAGATCTGAACCATGTCCCATCCATCCTGGCTGCCACCCAAGAGTACCAATGAGCCTCTTGGTCATGTTACTGCAAGGATGGAGACCACGCACACCTTTGGGACTCCCAGCATCTCGGTGTCCACCCAGCAGACTCCAAAGAAGTTTGCGCCGGTTGTTGCCCCTAAACCAAAGTACAACCCATACAAGCAACCAGGAGGTGATGGTGAGTATTTATTTTTTAAGGAAGGAACCACAACTGTCTAATTCAGAGAGACTGACTGCTAACACAGGCTGTTCTTGACCTGCTCTTTGTTGGTGAGTTTGTGGAAGCCTTCCTGTTTCAGACCATTCATATCAAGAGGAATGTGGAGGTAACTCTTACCCTTACTCTGGCTACCTACCCTCCTGAGAGGTGCTGGGCTGGGGAAGGACATGGGGACAGATCTTTCTTGATTTCAGTTGAAAGCAGATGTCCCATGTCCAACACTGATACTTTTGAAAGGGTTCTGCTTGTTCAGCATGTGATGATTCAAGGTGCTCAGGCTCAAACAACCCTTTTCAGTATTGGTTCTTTCATCCAAGAACAGTGGGAATCCTTTACAAACATGGGATTGATCTGTAGGAGTATGGGCATAATTGGGGGTGGTAGGGCATAAGTTTGGCAGAACAAGTCTAGAAGTGCTTCCTCTCCAGCCTACTGGCTGGATTATTGTAATTTTATTATTTTCCCTCTACTGTGGAACACTCTTGAATATGAAGTAATTCGAAGGATATTTACATGACCATTGCAATAGCCTCTGGAGCTGTTATGTTAGCAGAACAAATGCCTGCCAGTTACTTTGTCTTGGCCTTCAGTCTTTCTCTCTCCATGTAATTGAGCAGCAAGCATGGGATTTGGGTTCCTGGCTTGTGGATACATGGAGGGAGGAAGTTCCTGGTGTCAGGAGTGCATGGTTGGAAGCACCTCTGGGGTTTGCAGCTGGAAGCCTGCCAGCTGGAGCACCCCAGCGGAGAGTGGAGAGAGTGGTGGAACCTTACTGCAGCAGAAACAAGGTGAAAACCAAGGATTTTAGGAAAGAGCGGTAGCTGTCTTGTCAAGGCATGACTTTTCTGTTTGTGGTGATTTACTATAGTTAGTGATGGGTGGAAAACTCTTTCCTTCTTCCTCTCCAACCCTCCCTCAAAAGAAAAGCTCAGTTGCATTCAAGAAAATTGCCCAAACAGCTTTTGTGTATGGTTTTGGATACTCTACTTTGTTCCATCATCACTTTTTCCTCTTTTGTATTGAGTACAATAAGTTAAATACCATTTGTATATTTTTTCCTCTTTCTGCTCTGTCTTTTGAAAGTTGTATGTATTTTTAGGAAAACTAAAGAATAATGGAAAGGAGAGAGAAAAACAAAGCAGCACATTAAATCTTGCCCTTGAGTGATTTTTCTAAAGAGAAGGATAACTTGTAGGAAAGTTGGAAAAGTCTGATGAGTGTTTTGTTTTTTTCCCTCTGCCACTCTTAACTTCGGAGAATTCAGAACGAAAAAAGAAAATGTGTTGGAGGGGGAAAAGCGAAGTCATACGCACCTGTTCTGCTGCCTTCAGTAACAAAACTTAGCGAGAAATAGGAAGAGAAAGACATTTGGAATTTAAAAAGTAAAAAATAATCCATTTCTGAAATGCAATGAAAATGTCACATCTAAGTCAAGTAGAAATTCTTAGTTTTCTAATTCTCTCAAAAGTAAAAATAATAATAGAAAATAACGCCTTTTTTCTAGGAAAACTGTTTTTCATCAATAACGGCTTTTTGTGTGTAAAAAAGGTCAGTATGTTTTAATTGTCAGTGCTTTAGTGATTGTAGGTCTGATTATGTGTGACTCAGGAACATTATCACCTTCTAAAAAATTCTGTGTTTCTTGGCATTTGGGGAAAGAGGCTTTCCCAAAGAGCATGGCAAACACTGCAGGCTGAGAAGGGGAGACCAGACACGCAAACATCTCTAGTGCAACCCTGAGGACCTGGTCCCACAAGCAGTCAGGCATCACTCGATCTGTTGAAAACTGGGAGACAATCAGGAGCTCAGAGGGGCACTTTGTCAGTGTCAGTCCCTTGCCTTGTCTGATGCTGAGCATTTGGAGATCCCATCATTATCTGACAGGCCTGGAAAAGCTAAGGGTTGGCCAGGACCTGGTCGGAGACAGGCTTAGTGATGTGACAGCGTGCCTGCAGCTTAACCTAATCCACTTTCAGAAGGTGACATGCTGCTGGTCACTGTCAGCAGCCCGTGCAAAACCATTACCCAGCCATATATAACCCTGAGAACATGAGGCTTCTGGGATCTGACAGGCGAGAGCGGGGTAGTGAGAAATATTTAGCCCAATGTGCTTCATTCACTTTCTATAGCTCCCTTCTCTCCTTCTGGCTCCCTAATTGTTTTTTCAATGACCTCCCTGGTTTTTGCAGCAATAATTCAGCCTGGGAGACAGCTCTGAGCCCCACTGGTTCCCTGCATACAGGGGCACTGGGAGTCATTTTGCCCAAGTTTTTTCTCTGTTCGTTACAGGTCTTTCCCATCTGGTTAGCTGTGAGTCTGTAGGGGGGCGAGCTGCAGCATCCCTTGCACCCTGGTGTGTTTTCATCCCTCCTACCCTGCCAGACCTACCTAGCTGGAGGACCAAAGGGATTACCATGCTTCCTTCTGCCAGAAGGATTGTTGCTTTTAACATTCAGGAATATGCATCCTCTGGCCTTGTGTTTCTTTATTATTATTTTGTAGGTGTGTTGCTCGCTCATAGAGGGTCTGTCTGGCTGATTGCATTTGTGATTTTATTTCTTGATCATGTTGAAAACAAAGGGAAAAGACACTGGAGTGACAGTGGAGCAGGTGCTGGGTGCACGTGTAGTGGTAGTGAATGTACCTCCCTCTCACCTCCCACCAAAGCATTTCCTTGGTCTCGCCTTGAATTTAATTTTTAATTTTCTTTTCCTGACACCTGCACAAAAATCAGCCAGAAGGTGCTGATGAAGCTACTTAATGGAACTTTAAAGGAAGTTAGAAATGGTTACATGACTGAAAGAAAGGTGAAATCACAGCAGCCAACACTTCATAAACCAGCAGTGTTTTAATGTAACTTGAAGCACTCAGTCCGTGTGTGGTTTAGACTGGGAAAGTGAGCAATTTTCCTGGAGCTGCCAGCCCCCCTCCTCGCTATTTGCCATGCTGAGTTGCTGCAACTTGTTTTGGACTAGATTTATCAACTCGTCAGAGTTGAGACCATGTCTTACTATTGCAGAGATCAGTTTGGAGGCCACTGGGTGTGACTGCAGTAGTGGCAAAAGTAATAATCATAATCATCCTTATCGTCATTATGAGTAAGACCACAGCTCTGACTCACATTCTGCACAGGTCTCTGCCATGCAGAGAGCTGAAGAGGTGGGCACAGCTGTGTTTTTATAGGTCCTACAAACACTAGACCAGACTTATATGTGCTGTGATCTGGGCTGGGTTTCTGGAGGATTTACTGCTGCCCTTCCCCACTGTGATGGTTTGCAGGGGATTAACTTTGCCTGATCCTGGGAGGCACTAGCACCACAGCTCCTGAGAACTGGAGGTGCTTGTCATCTTATACAGCTCTGTATTTACCCCACAGAGAGAGGAGAGCAGTTTGAGCTTGGGGAAGATGTTAATCTACAAGATACGTTGGGGGGCAGTTGTAGCTGCTGATGAGTTAGGCTAGAAATCAAAATTGCATGTCCAGACATTTGAGCAGTAGCTCTAAAAGAGTTTAACCAGGGTCAAGGGTGGTCCTCGAATGGAGCTAGATGTGTTTGAAGATTGAGAGCATCTTTTCTTCATTCTGGGAGAAGATGAGTCTTGAGATAGATGAGGCAGCATCCAACCACGGATCTTGACAGTCCACTTCTTATATATTTGGCTTCTTTGTCTGGTCTCATGTGTTTGGTGTTACCTACCTCCATACTCTGTTCCTCAGCAGACCCTCTCCAGCAGTGTGCATAACTGGTTTTGTCCTCTCTACTCACTGACCAAAAAAATCTCTTAAGAAAAGTAATGCCTTTTTCCAAGGAGTCAGTATTAATTTTGTTTCCTTTAAAAGCATTGGATGCCCCATCATTGAAAGCGCTCAAGGTCAGGTTGGACAGGGCTTTGAGCAACCCGATCTAGTGAAAGATATCCCAGCTGATGGCAGAGAAGTCATATTGGATTATCTTTCAAGGCCCTTTCCAACCCAAACCTTTCTGTGATTCTGTGGTTGCCCTTCCTCCTTTCCCTGCCACTTACTTCTCTCCTGGTCTCCAGCTTTTAGACTTAAATTGGCATTTCAGCATCTTCAACAGAGCTGGGGCCTTACGGAAACGCTGCCACACAGCTGTTCCCATCTATGCTGGGCTCAGGAAGATGGAAAATATTTATAGCTTGCAGATGAAGCAAATTCCCTCTTCTCCTCTTTTCTCTAGTTCCAGAAAATGGGGCCTCACCCTCCAGGGCAGACTAAGGAGGCATCTGGTGTGGAGTGAGGTTGGTGATGGCTGATCCACTGGCTTTGTGCCCACTGCCATGGGGCTGGTGGTGCAGCCATGGGATTGCACTCTCTGTGGCATGGGAAGGGGAGCTGGCAGCTACTCCCAAAGAAGTGCCAATGAGGCGGGGGAGGCCAGAATATGCTGGGATGACACTGGGGGTTGTGAGGCCAGAATCAGGGACATGTAAAAATGCTGTCAGTCTGAGATCCTCAGAAAAGCCTGAGTCAAGGCCATTGGATGGCTTGAGCACAAGCTTGGTGTGATATGCCTTTTGGTTTGAATCCCTCTGCTTTGAAGCTTGCTTTGGTAACCACAAAAGCTCTTTTCCCTTTGCCTTTCCCCTTCCCCTCCAAATAAAGCTCTGCACGTTTCAGAGAAATGACACTATGCTGCTACAGGTGGAGTACAGCGATGAGCTGGGGAGATTCAGCTGAATTGCAGGGTTGGGTTTTGGAGTTCAACGTTTGTGAGCATTAGCGCAGGTCCCTTTGGGTTGAATGCACTCTTCTGCCACTATGTGCAGTCTCTTGAAGGGTGATTTCATGGTGGTAGAGAATGGAACAAATCCATCTTTGCCGTCTGGGAAGGGCCAGATCATTGCTTGTCTCTCAGTTGTTCTCCTGCTCCAGCAAAGATGATCATCTCCACTCTCAAGAAACCAAATTCCTCATATTCTTGCAATGTCTTTTTATTTGTATGAATCAGACCAGGCATGTTTTTGAAGCTGCCTGAGACAGACTGAGGTGCTGCACTGCCAGCCCTGGTCAGAAAGGGACGTGCAGGCAACATCCCTCACAGGACAGTCACTTGGTTTGTGGGGCTGACTGGTGCTGGGACATGCTTCTGTCACCCTCTGAGGCTCCCAGGACATGCTTTACAAAATTAGACACTTTGTATTTTGCAGCTAGGTCCTTCTAAATTCAATATTTATTAGTGCTGATGTCTTTCCTTGTAGTTGCCACCTTGGTGCAGAAGCAGTTAATATGGATTTAATAATGGAAATTAAATGAGGGGATGAGACTCAAAGCAAGCTCTTTCGTCCTTCTTCCTTTCCTTCAGCACCTTTCAGATATTCTGAATAACAGGTGTCATGTGAAGGTCTTGAAGTTTTAATTGAGTTTTTTTTTTTAACCATCTCCTTCCATTTACCTTGTTTGGAAGACTGGCCAAGTGACTCATGAGACAAGGCACAACAGCAGGACAAGCTCCACGGTAAGGTTATGTCATGGACACCAGTGTGTGTGCTGGAACCCAGCTGATCCAGATTTCCCAGGGCGTGACTCTCCATGCCCTCCTCTTCATGTGTGTAGAGGCTTTTGAGCACTAACAAATTATGTTCTGCTATGTCTGTAGGGGACTGGGAGCACGAACTGTCAGGCTGTTTATTGTTTTGCTATTGTATTTTTTTTTATAGGCAGATATACCTAGTGGGTTTTGTTTACAGCAGCTGCTATCAGTAGCTCTGTCTTAATTTTTGAAGCTTGGGTATGGATTTATTGGACTAGACACTCTGTTGTAGCTGTGCTGTTCCCAGCTCTGCAGTCTTTGACAGTTCATAGAAGCTAACCAGGTCCAGAGTCTATTCATTATTTGCATTGAGAGCCCTGAAAGAATAAATTCAGACTGACTTGAAAGATTCTGTGGGGTTTATGTGTTTTTTATTTTTTTTCCTGGTTGCCTGTGCTGGGTCTGTACCCCATAGCAGGAGGAATTATTGCTAGTGGAAGGGCTGCATTGATTGGGAGTCAGAGGGGTGGTGTACCTGCTCCTTGGTGTATCTCATGAGTTTCTTCAGGGCGGTGCTGTTCATTGAAAGGGGGCTGGGGTGCAGGCACACTGAGATGTCCCAGTTGGTCTGTGTGTGCGTTGTTCAACCTTAACGTGAGATAATACAACTGAATCTTTTGCCATGGTGGAAGCAGAAGCTGGCTGTCTTGCACATGTAGTGGACCATTGGTGCAGCCCAGACGAGGCATGGGAATATGCCATTACTCTCTTGGTTTGATGCTGAATTTACAAGAGTAGTTCCAGTGGAATCTGCTGGTCCCTGCCTTGCTCCTCAGCTCTGCCACCAGATGAAAAGATCGTTGATGCTTCAGGGGGAAAGCAGTGGTGGGACAAAATGTTTGTCCTGGCTGAGAAATGTTCTAACACTTTTCTGATCTCATCATTGCAATGGATGCTACAGTCCCATCCCTTGCAGGACTGAACTTGAAAAGAAGCAGAGCTGAAAAATGTAGTTTGAATAAGAGGTAACCGTACTGTTGCAAATCATCCTGACTGAGCCTGAGCACAGTCCCTATTTAGTGCTTAGTTTTTAAAGAAAGCTTTTATAAAGTGCATATTATAAACTTTTAAAGTCATTCTTAATCCTTGCCCTTGTTCTTCCCTGTGTTTCTTGTGCTGACTGAAATGCAGCAGATGAAGCAATACTTTATTCATTAGTGTCAGAACTGTATCATCCATGGGCTCTTACAAAATATAGCCAGTGAAAATGAACTTGAAGCTCCAGGCCTCTTTGTGGTGGGTTTGCTACCTTCTACACAAGAGCATTTAAAGCACAAACAAAGCCCCCAAACACTATGAAACAAGCAGGAAGGCAGGGGTCCCTCATTAAGAAGTAGCTGTGAACCAGTTTGGAGCAGCCTTTCGGAAGTCTCCATTGATTTCTCTCTAATGACATCCTCTTTCCCGTTGGTTTGGAATCAAGTGAAACCAGTTGGAAATGAGTGGTGGTTCTCATTTGTATAATAGTGGATTTAAACTGCCCCAAGCAAGCTGAGCTGTGTTGAAGAGGCGTGAGACCAAGCTGATGCCTTTGTGCCCAGGCAGCATCCCTCCACTCAATAGCTTATGAGTTATGGAGACATGGAGTTTTGCCCAGTTGTCCGCAGCATAGTGACCAGTATCAGGACCTGTGATTCTCACCAGTGTGAATAAACTGGCTCTCTGTGGGGCTCTCTGTTTTGATAGCAGTCATCCCAGAAGTTTTTATGCTGGATAACAGTGTCTGCATCTGCATTTTTTTTTTTTTCTGCCAGAGACAAATTCGTAGGTTTGTGTCTTGGCTTTGCTGTCAGGATGAACATTTTCTTTTTTGAAATATTACCTCAGAAAAAGGCACTGGGAAAAAATACAGCATAAAGCAGATGCATAAAAACTGTTATTGAACCAGTATACTTATCTGTAGTTCACAAAATGTCAAGTCAAGCCACCAGGTTTTATCAAGTATTCTGTGTTTTGTTAGAATTACAAATATTAAATTTTCACAGGCTCTGGAACACATTGCCTCTTACTTGGGAACTACTTGAAGTAATGCCTAGCCTTGGGTTTCATTCTGGCGAGTGAGCTTGTATTTTCTCAGTTATTTGGTATCATAAAGCAAACATCGCACTCCTCAGCAGGTAGATTTTTAATTTTTTTTTCTGCCATGCCTACTTTTTTCTCATTTGCTTTTTCTCTTGTCTGTCTGTTCCCAAATACTCTACTTAATTTTTCCACTTCATTATTTCAAACATTGAATAATGATTCATCTTAGCAATGACCTGTTCTGTGAACCACAATAGTTTGGGTAGAATAAAGAAAAAGGTCAAAAAAGGGAAGGGAAAAGAGAAAGAAAAGATGTTTCTGACATACACTGGAATGGAAAGAAACCCTCTTTTTATAACTTGAGTTGCAAACATCTGTCATCAACCGTATCAAACCCCCTTTTAAAAAGATAATGTTTGTCCCATATATATATAGTTTTAAAGGGCTGTGGTACCCAGTCAAACCAAAAGACCAATCCTAATGCAGAAATAGCTTGAATTCAAGCAGGCAGCACTTGTCTCTTTTATTTTAATCTGAAATTTTAACATCCTCCAGATGCTAGTCTGTTAAATAATAACAATTGTTCTACTACAGTTAACAGTCAATATTTTTTTTTGTCCTTGTTCACACAATGCAGCTCTTCTACACGCTGCAAACTTAACTGTTATAGGAGAGGATTATACCTATGTTTTTCCTTTTCTCTGCCTAAAGCTTTTTTACTTTGCCAGAGCGAGTCCTGCTAAGTCAGAGCAACCAGTAAATGTCTGTTGGATTATATTACAGGTTGGTCTAATAAAAGGTTAGAAGAATGAATGAGCAACTCTTGAAGCCACAGAAGCTGTACTTGTGGCCAAAGAGCAGGCATTTCTGGCAGTGAACACTACACAATTACAATCTGGACTAAATATACAAGGCCCAAAATGCTTGTTGCTAAGCAAAGCGTGTTGAGATGGACTTGGCACAGGAGTTGAGGGTCTGTGAGCAGGATGGGGAGTCCTGTGGCTCTGCTTGGCCCAGGGAGGGTGATTTTGCAGGAGATGAGCAGGGCTCTGCTCGAGTTGCTAATAAGCAGACACCACTACCCTAAAGTTTCCCTTCTGTCTTCTTCTTAAACTAGCATGCATGCTGGAAAGTCATAGCCACGGAAGAAAGCACAGGAATGTTCTAGGGACT
The DNA here is from genome assembly GCA_013396755.1 of Sclerurus mexicanus. Classification (NCBI taxonomy): domain Eukaryota; kingdom Metazoa; phylum Chordata; class Aves; order Passeriformes; family Furnariidae; genus Sclerurus; species Sclerurus mexicanus. The sequence continues at coordinate 1,490,088 of VWZF01006461.1, read as the reverse complement.
CGCTTGGGGATTTACCCAAACTATTTGAGGAGCTGTGAAGTGCAAAAGACTCGTAGGTCTTTTCCAACTCTTAATTCCTGTGATCACAGTGACTAAGTGTGGGTTTTGGTTTAGACTAGACATGACCCAAACCATGAAGCCAAGCCTGGCACGAAGGGCTGGTTGGCATAAATTGCACTGGCATGACAACTGGTATTTGATTTGCCAAGTACTGAATTTATGGGAAATGATATGGAGATGAGGAAGGGACCTGTGCATCTGGGCCACCTCTGTTACAAGGTCCAGTTGGAAATACTTAGCAACTGGCTTTTCCAGATATTCTGCAATACCTGTCATGTGAGGGTCTGCCCAGGGGTCCTGCCTCAGGAACTGCCTGGAGCAAGCTGGTGGGAGGAGAAGGGGCCCTCCAGTAGGAAAATGGTACTGAAACAGTACAGGTAAGCACAATCTTTCAAAAGTAGGTTTAATAGAAGAAATTATATAACTTTGAAATTTATGTTCTAAAAAGTGAATGCGATGAGGGTTAAAATTCTGACCAAGTGGAAAACCAGTGGTCTCTGAGGTTGGTGGCCTGAAACTTAACAGACTTGGTCTGTGTTAATAACATCAACAATACCAACTTACCTTGACTTTTTGCCCCATGTATCCCTCAGTGCAAGCTAACAGTCTGTGCTCCAAGTTTCCTATCTCCTCCACTGGCCCTATCTCCTATGGGTTTTTTACAGAGTCAGTGACAGACTGTGACTATTTCTGCATGAACTGGGAGCCTGTTGGGCATCCTGGTACCTTCCTTGGGATCACTGTGCACTTAGAGCTGGATCGTCTTTCCAGCTTCTTTCCTTATCCAGAGCAATCTGTCTCGGCTCTTCGCAGGACTGGGTCATCTCTCAGCCCCTGAAGTGTCATGATCAGCCTTACACAGTACTGTCAAACCCTTTAAGGGGATGTTCTAACCCAAATTGTGCTGTGTGTGTGCAAAAGTTTTTTTCAAGAGAATGAGAAGGAATAATCATAGTTCGTAGGCCACTTCTCGGGAAGGGTAAGAAAAGGAGGGTTGCTCAGTGAGGATCCATTAACACCGCTCTGGCTGGCAGACAGTGAAGCACAGGAGGTAAAAGTCCATTCTTTTCCTTTCCCAGTCCTGTGATTTAGAATGTTTGAACGTGCACTTCAGAAGCCAGGGAAGTAAAAGCCCCCAGTTGTGCCTGGAGACTCTGCAAAGGCCACAGCGAGCGAAGGGGCTGCCGAGTGTTAATACAGTCCATCACTTTGTAACGAGCCCGATGTTCTTGTATGAGTCGTGTCAGGCTGTTGTCTGCACGCTGTCTTTGCTGATCACAGTAATCGGGTCATAAGAGAGGGAGAAGTAATAGCGCGTCTCTTAGCAACCAGCCCCAGGAGAAAGAGAAAATTACTCAAACAGACTATCCAGCCAGGGAAGTAGAAAGATGAAATTTTCTGAAAGTCTGTTGGAAAGTGCTCAGGGACATAATTCTTTTATGTGTGAGATCCTTACAGGCTGGATCCAATGGTATCAGAAGCTTTTTTTTTTTTTCTTGTTGTCTTTCTGGTAAACTTTTATTTTTAACTGGCCTCAGAAAAAAGGGGGAGAACCCTCTGAAACAGAGACATTTTAAAAAAATAAGTGACAGATTTTTGTATTTTTAACAATGCCAAGGAGAAGAGAGGGAGGGGAGGTCAGTGTGTCTCAGGCAGGAGATGAGGGAAGCCTCTTATCTCTGCATGAGTGCTTTGAATGCTTCCCATGTCAGTACGAGCCAAAGCACGTTGCGGTATCTGCCAACGCTGCAGTGGCATGTACAAAACAAACTTGTTGGGTCTCCATTGCATTGCACGGGGTGTCACGTCCCATGAGTGTCACAGACTGTGTGCTGTGCTGATGGACAGCTTGGCAGAGAGCTGGACCCAACGTGCCCTCCCAGCAGCCATGCCGGGAGCGTCCAGCCAAGAGGTCAAACAGAGCAGGTACTGGTCCAAGTCCTGCCAGCAGCCTTTTTCTCATTATCCTGGTTTTTTTCCTCTCCTAAGGTACTGGTTTGTGTAAGAGGGGGACATCTTTGAGGCCTTCTGAAAGACCATTTGGCCAATGTTGTCCCCAGGTCACAGAGGGGAGGGGAACGCAGTTGTGGGGACAGTCTGGAAGTCATAGTAATAAATTCAGGCATATGCAGTTTGTGCACAGGATGGGGACAAGTTTGTGTGCTTGTCTCTTATACTATTAAAAGGTTTTTATTATTCCAGACAGTTTCACTTTTTTGGTCAGCTAGTCGACCTCCTTCCTGATGGGGTATCCTGGCTGCTTAGGGAAGGGCACCATGTCTGGCGTGGTCTGCCCACCCTTGCCAAGCAAGAGCATAAATCCATGTGTGTTGAATGGAAAGGCACGTACTCTAAGATGATTGAGACTCCCCAGATTTGTGATTGCATCCTTGAAACTATTGCAGGGATAAAATGTTTCTGAAAGACTTAGTCCCTGACTTTGAGGAGACATAAGGGTGCTGTTGCATGTGTGAAGTGGAACAGGCACTTTTAGGTGTCTGATCCAGGTGCTGATCTGTGAGTTTCCTCTGCTTCTGTCTGCTTTGTGATACCAGGGCACATCTAAATTGTGCAGCAGGATCAACTTGCCTCTGCAGAGGATAGTTTGACTTCCAGTAACAGGTTTACCTTCAGATTCATGTGATTTAATGAAGGCTACAGCCATTTCTCCAAATTGGATTCTGGACAGTTGCATAAAGGGTCCACACTGACCTCTGGGCTGCTGTGGTTGAGCTGTTGTTGGTACCTGGGTTCACTCGAGTCTTGCTAAAGTTTTTGGAGACAAGGCTGACTTCAGCATCTTATCCTGGAAATAATCTGTAGAAGAGAGGAGAAAAAATTCAACCTTGCAGCTATACAGAAGTAATAGCTTAGGAGCAACATCTACTACTGTCAGGGACAAGTGAGATAAGGAACAATATTAATTGTAACTTCTCCCAAGCAAATCATAGAGGCTGCTGCTGTGCTGTCGTGTCATAAAGAAGAAAGACTTTCTTCCTTAAAAGTTTAGTAATTGAAGACTTTCCTTGCTATTTTTGTGAGTACCAGTAAGTGATGTTTCCTGGAAATTTTCCCCCAAATCTATAAATACCACCCCAGGGCTTACAGCAGTGACTCAGTTTGGGAAGTCAACACCATGCACTTCCTCAGCACAGCCTGGTAGCCCCCCAGCTGGAGCAACTTCTGCAAAACTACTAATGGGTTGTTAATCTGCAATACAATTGGGCTCCTTCTTGAAAACTGAATTCCTGTAACTAATTATGACCTTCCTGTCATGTTAGTGTTGATGGCACAGGGGGCAGAAGTGGCTGAAGCACAGTTTGAATCTGGAAAGTTGTAATTGGCATTTTGAGTTTCCACCTTTCCTCTCAATAACATGCTCATCAAATGACCACAACTGACAGATGAGATGTTCCTAATTGCCACTGTTCACTGTCCTGGAACCAAGATTATTTCACAGATCTTGCTTTTGTAATTGGGTTCTTTCCTCCTTCCCGTTACACTTTTGACATCACTTTTGTACCAGGTGGGCACAAATAGAGCCATTTGTAATTCTGTGTGTGGTGCCCAAGGAGAAAAATAACTTGGTGGACTGAATTAATCCTGCAAGAATAGAAGGAAAATTGCATTGGGAGCTCAGGTCTGATACAGCTGTCTTATGTAAAAATGAATTTATAAAGACAACAGGCAACACATGAAGGAAGTGTGAGCTGGGTAAAATCACGGCTGGCCTGTGTCTCCTCTGGTATCAGCATGAACAGGAGACCATATAGTCATACCAGGTAATGCATGAAGTGTTGCAGTGTATTCCTAATCTTATGCTTAGTCCGTTCAATGCCTTAGATTTGGGCTAAATTAATAATTGAGTTTGCCTTGTTAACCCATCCATGTCAACAGGGATCCTGCAGAGCTTGAGACTGTTGCCCTTCTCTAGACTCAAAAAGTCAGTTGCATTTGAAACATAAGAATACTTGACCAACTTCTCTTGGTCCATTAGATGCTCAGCCTCTGCGTGTAAAAACGGGACACGTACCCTAAAGAGGGAGAGATGGCCTTGCAGCAGCAGGAAGGGGGTGGGCTGGTAGATCTTCAGCTGCTAGATCTCTTAAGTTTTGTTCAATTACTTGCTTCCCCCACTAGGGTCAAGAGTCTTTTAGACTTAGCTCCAGAATGATTGGTTTCGCTGAGCCTGAAAACTCATGACATTTAAACCATTTCTTCATGCCAGTAAATTGTTCTTATTGGATAGACAGAAAATACTTTAAATTTAGCAGCTAATTCAAGACAGAGGTGTGATGCATAACCACAGCTGAGCTATTTCCCTACAGTCACAGTTGGACTTTTTAAACAAGAAATTGCTGAATCACCATGATTCCATTGTGAGTGTATGGTGCCTTCCTGAGATATCATGGACACAAGCTAATGGAAGGGCCATTTGCCTTTTTGTGCCTTCTCATGTGGAAAGACCATTATAATATTTCTGTTTCTGGTGCACATTTAGTGCTGCCTCTTTGCATCCAAAAGTGCTCTGGCTAAAGATCCCTTTTGCCCCTGTGAGAATGTGTTTTGTAACTGCAGTAGGGAAACAAATAAAAGAGAAATAAAGTAGCAGGGTGACTATTTTGAGAGATGAGCATTCGCTTGGTATGTTGATTTTCCTAAGAGATACAGCACATCCAATACCTCGTGTAAGTTGACCATCCAGCATGGCATGGGTCTCTGGAGCGGGAATATTCCATTTTAAGACTCTCTTGAGTAAGACGCGGGCTCGTGTTTGATGAAGGTCGCCAACTATTTAAACGTTAAAGTGCTATGAATTCCACCTGTGAAACTGGAGGCGGACGTAACACAAGTTGGAGAATCTGGACCTAAATGTCAGAGCCTAAAGGTCACTTTTCATCAGAGGAAAGTGCAGTTGTCACCACAAATGTGGGGCTGCAGAAAAGGAATTGTGAGGCTCTCTGTCTCCTCCTCCTGATACTTTACCAAACGTGCTTAGTTTGCACTAAGTCCAGAGGGTTGGGTTTTTTTCTGACAAACCTGTCCAGCAAATGTGGTTCTCATCTTAGGACTCAAACTGCCCTTTTTTGTTTTTTTTTTGGGTTTTTTTTGTTTGTTGTTTTTTTTCCACTGTTATCCAAGAACTGTGAAGAGGTTTCTGGGCATTTGGAGAGTGACTGGAGATGGAGCTGAAATCAGAGCTTCCTCTTGTAGCAGTTCTGGCTCTCTCATGCCCAGAGTAATGAAAGCTCTTTATGAGAGGATCTGGAAAACTCATGAGGCATCAGAAGGAGCAGGAAGATGCATCTTCTTTCTATAAGCATTTAATTGCAAAATATTTCCGCTACTTATTAAAATGATTAGTCAAGACTACTGGAAGGCAGTGAATATCTATTTGTGGGGACTAGGGAAGATTTGATCATCTCAGATTTCTTAGCTACTTGTTTTTCCTTCCCTATTGCGAATGGCAAATGATTAAAATGAAGGTATGTTTTGAAAAGAAGGTTTCTAAAGGGAGCTTGGAGGATTCTGTCCTTGTTTGTTAATTATTTCATATGGAATAATCACCATTTGCAAGTGGCCAAGAAACAACAAAGTGTTTGTTTGCTCATCCCAATGCTTTAGCCTGCCGTTTGAGAATGTAATCTTCATTTTGTCTGGTTGTCTTTAATTCAGCAATACCGCAGGGCACATTTGCCTCTGACACTTGCACAGCCCAGTTGCTGCTCAGTTAGGTCAGTGATGGCTCCTGAGAGAGTTTATATAGAGGAAGACCGGGAGTCAGATACTTCTTGTCAGGGGTGGCCTAGTTGAGCTGAGAAGAGGCACAGTCTGCAAGGAGAAAACACTTTTAGCTTTAGCCAGTAGCTCCAGTTTTTATTGGGAATAATCTGCACTAGGACACAGATGTGTTTACTGTGAAAATGCTGATTTTTATATCACCATATCTATGTGCTTTTTTATATTTGTTGGAAAACAAGAGAATGGAGTTTTCTGTCTTTGATTAAATATTTTTCTGTTAGGGGCTGGAAGCTGTGTCCCAGCAGGCTTATTCACATACAGTACTTCAGCTGTGGGCTTATCTTCATGGGAAGGGAGTTTATTTCATGGTTAGCTGGCACCTGGAGACAAGGGACTGGTGAAATCTCAGTGGAAGCTGCATGTTTGTAGCTCTCATATGAGTTAGCAAGTGGAGTAAAGCTGAAAGCACTGCATTATCTTCAGGTCACCCGAGTGACTCCAGTGGGCATCACTGATCACAATTTTGCCACCATCTAGTCATCAAATGTGTGTTACCAGTGTTAAGAAGGTATCTTTATCCTGAAGGAGGTCCTTACTGAACTGCTCAGATCTTACAACCAGTAGCATGGTAGTTACAATGCAGATGGGCTGGTGGATATAGGTCTGCTGCAAATGGCCTTCACTGGGGGCTTGAACGCAGTGGAGAAGGCTGATCCGTTTCTCATCAGGTTGATACGTTCTTCATCGACACTGGTACCTGATAAATGAAGCGTTGCTTCTCAGACTTCATTGATGCATCATCTGTTGCCTGTTGTCTCATAAATCTCCCCCTGAAGATCTAAGTAAACACCCCTGGGTGGAATCAGCAGATCATTTTTGTGGCATTTCTTGTCATCTAAACAATAATTCATTAAAAATTTAATGACTCTTTTGCTCTGGAGAGGAAAAAAAGGGAGCTGGCGCCTGCGTTTAAAGTTTCTGTCTTGTATTGTTTGGAGACTTTTGTTCTGTTTTGAGGATTTTTTTTATATTTTATTTTTGAGGAAGTTAAGTTGATAAACTGAAAGAAAACCATCCTATTACAAAAAGCTTGAGTGCTTCTGAGAACATTTAAAACAAGGATGACTAGAAATGACCTTTCCATCCTGAAGCGAACTTTGAGTGTATTCTCCCTTTGGCATTTCTAATGATAGACTTTCCATCTGGTCTTCGCTTAAAAGCTAAGATGCAACTTGGGTTTTTTCACATAGAAACTGTGCATACTCTAAAATTAATCCTCTTGATCATTTCATTTCAGGGAGAGGAGTGCAGAAACACTGGGAATATTTGTTTATTTTTAGCAACTTCTGTTCTTCTGACAGCAGATTCCTTTTGTCTCAGATCAATTAGATTCTGATTTGAGGGAATCCTGGATTTCCCTCTGCTTGAATTTGGGGAGATTATACCCCCTAGAGGAGATTTTTAATGGAAATTGAAGAGATGTCAGTGGCACTGGTGGAATCTGGATCAGTGGGGAGGGATTTGTGGTTACTTTAGCTACCCTGGTGAATACTGACATTTCTAACACTGAGAATTCCCTGATCCCAGTTTCCCATAGTGATTCCCCAAAGCTGAATGTACTAGAGGGCAATCCTAACAAATGAATGCTTCAGGGAAGAACTGGGGATCTCCTGAGAGTTACCAGTGCAACCATTTAGCCTCATTTCAGCAGAATCTTTGGGGAAAACACGTAAACTGATCCTTTTGCTTAGCAAAGCATTTCAGAAAATGCCTAATTGGATACATGCTTTATGAAGGCCTGCGAGACATAACATTTAAGAATGCACTTGAACTTAAGAGTGTAACCAAGTCTGTGCTGCATGCAAGCACGTGTGTGCATGAGGGGAATGTTTCTCTGGATCACGTGCAGGAACATCAGACAGCAGATTTTTCTTTTACATTTTTTGTTTTTTTCCTCCCAATAACACAGGTCACCACTGAATGTGTTTCCTCTCACTCTGTTTTTTTTGTTGTTTTTTTCCTTCATCATTCTATTCAATGAAATTCTCCAAGAATATGTGTAGGTGGGGGATTACTGGTGAGCCATCCATTCCTCAAACATTCTTCTGGTGGGAACAGCCAAAAGCAAGTCTATTAGCAGAGTCACGTTTCTATGAGCACTGCATATGTGGTTTGCACAGAAAACAGGTTTTCTGAGCATCAAGATGACTGCAGAAGAACAGCTGTTCTTTGGGGCTCTTAGCAGGTATATACGCTGCTGAGGGTTTTGGCATTTTTACTGCAGATTCTTTTGGTGACCAACTTTATTAAAACAATGGGAGGGAGAAAGGATGTTGCAGATAATGGCAGAGAACAATTCTGGCACACATAGCTTCCTCTTCATAAAGCTGCTTTTCCCTTGAGGCAATATATCTTGCGTCTTATGGGAAGGAAATCTTACAATATAAAAGGAAGTCTGAACTGCTTACCAGTGAATTTAGAAGCGTAGAAGTTGGATTCTTTTCATGAAGAGACAATATGGGGCCTGTTCCAGTATATTAGGGAAGCTTTTTTAAGATGCGTCTCCAAAAATAGGAGGACTATGGGAATCACTTCTTTAAAATAATATTTGTGGGTGGCTTATGTTAATATTCCCAGAACCTTAGGGGATGTATGCTCAGCATAATGAAGGTGTTCAGAGAACAAAAGCAGCAGAGAGGCAGTATCTTCAGCATGAGCTGCAGGGCAGGACAGAACATAGGAGGATGGCTTTATGTTCCTGGGGATGCCTGTGACGTGGGTTGGAGTGGTCCGAGGGCTGTCCTCACTTCGCTCTCCTGCAATAGCTCCTGAGGAGCTGTTCTGCCTCCAAGAATAGCTGGCACATTGCAGTGCTCTAATTATGCTTGTTTTCTTGCCGCATCTCCTGCACTGAGAGCGATGTGCCTGCTGCCGGCTCTGCTGCCAAAGGCTACCTGCCTGCCGGGTTTGCTCCACGGTGGCCCCGCTGCTGCCGATTTACAGCACCCGGTTCTGGGTCAGAGTAAAAACATGGGTCCATCCAAAAGTTTTTGCAACCTTTTAGCCCCTTTGCAGTGCTCTTCTCTCTTCCAATTCTCCTCAGTTAAGATAAAATCATGGAGAGAGAGAGAGGAGAAGAAAGCGGAGTTGATTTTCTCTGAGTAGCTCAAATGGTGAAGTCCAGATAACTTCAGTAGGCATATCTGCCTGAGGATATTTTATGCAGACCTTAGCAAACCAGAAAACAGTAAACAAAAAGCAGGGAAAAAAGTGTCGAGAGTCTGTCCAAATAATTTCTGCATCTTTTGCAGAGTACCTAATTGAAGGGGATTTTTTTGATAAAGGCTAAATTGTGTATGGGCATGAAAAATTCATCAGGGAATTTAAACCATTTCCAAACCACATGAAACATTAAACATTTCAAGCTCAAGAATAACTTGAAGATGACATGCATCATCCCAGGCTTTAAGCAGTCATCTGATTTTCCTCTTGCAAATGTTAAATATATAGTAAATGAGAGCCAAAGTAGGTTTTATCTGCTTTCTTGTGATGACTGTGGAGCCATTGCCTTAAAAGTTTTTGCTGGCTGACCTGACACACAGCTTTGTTTACCTATCATGGGTAGGTGATTTTAGTTGTGATGTTTTAAAGAATGAAGGGAGCAGATATTACTGCTGCAGTCAGTTTCCTATTCTGTGCTTGTGATCAGCTTCAGACTTGGGCTCTTGTCTGAGTGGCTCTCAACCTTTTAAATCCAGTGAAATTAAAGATTTTAATCAATCAAGATGCTAATCACCATGACATAAGGTGATGCCCGGCCTGACAAGGATATAAGGTAAATCTCATAATTTTGTGAAAACAGAGAATTCTGTTCTTTAAATGATCTTCAACGTACACATTTACTTTTTGCCTAGATGTGTTACTGAATTTTAAAGCTGAGTTATGCCTTTATTTTTAAATTTAAAATTTTTGTCTGGAAAAATAAACAGTGGCTAAATTCAGAACCTTCCCAGATCTGTTCTTGATTGCTTCTTGTTTTCTTGACAGCCCAGGTACCCGAACATGCCATGTTTTCTCTTTATTTAAAGTTGTTATTCACTTGAGTGTCTTTCATCAAGGAAATCTGACTGTGATTGTTTAAATCCTCTAGGAACGAGCTTTGCTTTTGCATAAAGCAGTCACCTTGGATGACTGCGTGCAGCAAGTCATGCATTGAAAAATTGCAATGTGAGTTCTCACAACCTGCTGCTGTTCAGTTTCATGTAGTTTCAGTTTCTGGTTAATGCTCTCCAAAGGAGAGTGTTTCTCCTCTAGGAGAACACTAGGACCATGACTCAGGTCTATCTCACTGTGCCAAAGATGGTGATAGAATCATATTACAGAACCATCAAATGGTTTGAATTGGAAGGGACCTTAAAGACCATCCAGTTCCACCCCCTTTGCCATGAGCAGGGACACCTTCCACTAGACCAGATTGCTCAAAGCCCTATCCAACCAGGTCTCGAACACTTCTGAGGATGGGGAGTCCACAGCCTCTCTGGGCAATTTTTGTCAGGGCTTCACCACCTTCATGGTTAAGAATTTCTTCCTAATATCTGATGTAAACATAACCTCTCTTAGTTTAAAGCCATTCTTCCTTGTCCTGCCACTACATGCCCGTGTGAAAAGACCCTTCCCAGTCTTCCTGTAAGCCCTCTTCAGGTACTGGAAGGGGCTCTAAGGTCTCCCTGGAGCCTTCTCTTCTTCATGCTGAACAACCCTTTCTCAGCCTGTCTTCATAGGAAAAATGTTCCCAGCCCTCTGACCATCCTCTAAGAAAATCCTACAACCTTAAATATCTCCATGTGCACCCTTACCGGGGGAAAGCTTTCTCATTGTTATGCTGTAAAAACACCACACTGGAAGCAGCACCACAGCCTTCCCATTGCTTCACTTGGGACTGGAAAAAGGCAAGACAGTAAGTGATAGTCCTCAGTTCCAGAGCACCACTTAGGTCATGGAGGAGAGACTTCTGTCCTTGCTGTAATTCATGAAGAAGGTAGAGACATTGGTAGAAAATTCTCAGAGCTGATAAGCAGCTTGGAATGACGTAGGCTTCATGATTCATCATAAAACCTCAGCACATCAGGCATTTCTGTGCATTAAAATAATTTCTGAGCAAAGAACCTGCCTGAGGTCGCTCTGGCTGTTTGCACTTTCTGGGAATGTCAAATTGAAAGTTGTTTTTCCTGCATTGTTTGTGTCTGATGGAGGGATTCTTGTTACCTGGTGAGAGGGACCGTCCAGCTCATCCACTGTGCTTCTAACTATTCTCTCTCTCCTTCCTGTTCACTGCTCCAGGCATGTACCTCTGGAAGCATGGAGAGATGTGTATATTACAGTGGATAACTGTTATCTGGCACTGCAGGCATCAGCAGACCTGCAAGTATGACATAGTCTTTTGTGATCGTAGAAGATTTATTCTCTTCTCTTGCTCCCTGCACACACGCTCAAACAATATATCCATTTTAATTGTTTTCTGAAAGGTTATTAATATTGGAGTGGGGATTTAGAACGAAGATCAATCACTAATCTGAAAAGGATAGATTTGCACTTTCCTGCAGAAAAGCTGGAAAAGAAGTTAGAAAAAAAACAATCAAGAGAGGCTCCCCACCTAGCCTAATTTAATTTTTCTTTTGCTAAAATTGTCTAAGTAAGGGTTCTGAGGGAAAACCAGACCTCAGAATGAAGATTTCAGAAGTCCAGCCTAGAAACTGTAGCAATATGTTACTACAATTTGTTACCATTTTTTTCCACAACATTTTATTTTAAGAATAAAATCTCTGGCTTTTCAAACAAAACCACAGTCTTAGCAGAGGATTTTAATTTTCTTCCGCATTTTTCCTTTTAACAATATCCACAAGTATTTCAGTAATTTGTTTTCTGTTGGTTAAATAGAAAAGTTTTAATTCAATCTGGAAGTGATCTCACACAGGTTTCTCTGCACCAGATAATTGACCCTGCTTTTATGGCGAGGGCACCCTCAGTTGCTCTGGGCTGGTGCCAGACCCTAATACTTTTCTCTGGAAGGGAGGCACCATATGCTGAGCAGAATTACAGCACAACTGCTGGTTTAATCGACTGCTTTCTCAGAATGGTCAGAAGCTTAAAATGTGCAAAATGTGTGCTTGGATAACTACTATCCCATGGCCATTCCTGTTGGGAGTGCAGGATGAGAGCCGTGTTTCCTTGCAAACCAGGTACCACGCTGCCACCATTTATCCCTGCTTCTATTCTGAAGATAGGCAGTCTGCCTGGGGCAGTTTAGGAAGTGAATGCTGTTATCATCAGTGTCCTGAATGGGAACGTGATTCTCATCCTTGGGACGTCCTTTTTTTTGCTTCTGTTGTTCACCACTAAGTTGCTCCTGATGGGAAATGCTCTCTCCTGTTGTTTTCCACACCGCAGTGCTCTGGGCTCTCACCAGCAAGGAGAAGGATGGGGTGGTTCTTGGTAGGGGATTTTGTGGAATATGGAAAAATAAGTGTAATTACTTATCTAAAAAGTGACTTTAGCATGTTCTTTCCTAGCCAGTTACTTTGTTGAATTATGCAAAAGTGTAAATGTTAAAGCATTTCTGCTCAAAATATGGCAATAACTGCACAGATGAGTGTGTATGGTAACTCTGGCACGTTGGAAGGTGGTCCTTGGTGCAGAAAGCTTGTGCGTCAGTGTTTTCGGGTAAAAATCACTCAAATAAGAGAATGCCTACATCAGTGGTTTTTCTTCGCTACCTTCTCTGTTATCAAGAAGTATAGTAGAGAGGATGAAGAGTACCTCCAGGTGGAATCTACCCAGGAAAGATACACTCCCCTCCTCTTTTTTGTTTTCTTTTGATTTTAATCCCATTTTTCTTCAATAATCTAATCAGATCACATGTGACATTTTTAGTAGGTATCAGCAAAAGGAAGCACAGTACCACCACTCCATATAAATATATATTTATATAAAGTTATATATGGAGGTAGTATCACAGAATTGTTTAGGTTGGAAAAGATCTTTAAGGTTATCAAATCTAGCTGTTAACTGAACACTGCCAAGTTCACCACTAAACCACATCTCTAAAATTTAGGTATGAAGCATTAGCTATTTATTTTGAAAAAACAAGGTAGAGGGGAATTCTGTATATCCAACATTTAATTTTATCTTAAATTATCTCCAGGGATTAAGGATGCAATTTACTGTTGAACTCTTACACTGGTGAATAAGAAAGCAATTATTTTGTAGTAGAAAGAAAATCTAATTACTTTTCTGCTCCCCAGTAGCACTGGCTATCTGCAAACAAAGGAAGAAAGCCAGTGTTGTTTGTTTTTAAATAGTGAATTGAGATACGTCTCATGAAGACACATTTTTCTTTAGTCCTTCCAAGTTTGGATGTTTGTAAGCATTACACAGGAAGGTGTGGCAAAGAGGATGGAAGGAACTAAATGACCGAGTTTGAAAGCCAGTCTTTGGGGGTTGGTTTGATCAGTTCATCTGAGCACTGCACATGCATTTCCCACTTGGTGTTTTTGCTCCAGTCTCTCAAACAAGGAGCAGAAGACTTAGTGAAGAGGACACATTGCAGGAAGGTTGAACCCAGGGATGGGCTGCTTACGGCAGTGGTTTTTGTTGTCCCTCTTCTTTGCATGCTGGGCAAGGAGAATGGATCCAGCACTTCCAGATGTTCCACAGCACAGGCCACTGCTGACTGCGAGGCTCAAGCCAAGGCTGCAGCACATGGGTTTCCTGTGACTGCTCAGATTGCAATTTGCCCCCAAAATGGGAAAACAATACAAAACCAGTTATAGGCAAAGATAAATCCAACATTGCTTAAAACTGTTGGCTGCAGCTTCCACAACTTGAGGAAGTCCCTTGGCAGTGAAGAGCTCTGGGAGATGTTTATTTGTGATCTGTGCAGTGTTTTGTATTTCATCACTAGGCGCTGAGAGGCTTTGGTTGGAGATAAGATAGGCTGTATCTGACGGACATGGTCCACGTCTTCCCTGTCTGCCGCCTCAGGGGAGAAAGTTGACCAAAAAAACAGACTCATTTTCATTGTGCCGTGCAACAACAGCCAGGGAAAATGAGGTCCTAATCCAGTGGCATAGCTCATTTTTTTCAACTCCTTCACAACAGCACTCTTTACTAAATTAATGCATATGTCAACTCTTGTCAGAAGCTCTTAGCAATGAACAAATGAGTTCAACACTATAATCTAATAAACAAATAGATAACCTGTTCCAGTTTTGTTCTGAGTGAGGCAGTGTTTCCCTCACTGAGTTGTTTTTTGGACCCTTCACTCTGCAGAGGAGAAGGATAGTGTATGGGAATGCAGCCTGTTTCCCCCCCATGGCAGAGTTTACTTTTCTGATTTAGATGCCCTGATTTCCATTTGTTTGTGTGGAAATCTCTGCATTTTAGCAGGCTGTTTTCTGTCATTTTTTTAGAAATTTCAATCAGTCAGAATGACTTTTGTCCCTGTTATTGCACCTGAGCAGCTGGTGCTGAAAGTGCTATCTCATACTAGTTGCTGCACAGGTAAGACAGACTTTATGCTTACTTCTACAAATAAACACTGGAGAGAAGGCAAAGGAAAGCTTTTCCTGCCTGTGGACAGAGGTACAGTGGGGTTAGGTGACATCCCTGACATCCTAAAAGAAGTCTGTGACAAGGAACAGTGCTTCGAGCTTTTTTGTTAATCTTATGGCTCTTCTTCCATCTTCTATTTTAGCACAGATTTCAATTAAAGTTTTACAGTGCCATGGGCTGTTTCTTGCATAGGCACAACTTTAGTACTTCACTAAGCTTTAGTGAAGAACTGATCTATTTTCCACAGAGCTGAGTTCTGATACGAGCAGACCTCTCATCTTAGCAGACATCAGCATTACCAAGATATCTGCCACATGTGATGTGTTCAGAGTGGGAGCAGAGCTGGTGTACTTGCATCACGTTTAGAAAACAGGTTGATGAGGTGAACAAACTAAGTCACCTCTATGGCAGAGCGGTTGGTGTGGCACATTGGCTGGAGTGCTCTACCCCACAATCACATGGAAAAATAAGCTGGAGAGTCAAAATGCAGCCTTGTATCAATGGCTTTGTGCTTAGAGGTGTGTCTTGCTAGTGCGATGTGTAGGAAGTTTGGCTGATGTGAATGGGGGAGGACAACCCAGCACTGGGTTGTACCTGCCTGCCCCTCCCTGTGACCACTGGGGCTGCAGGAACATCGGCTGTGATTTGCTGGGAAGGATGGCACGGCTTGGTGTCTGCAGCCACCAGTTGACTGAAAACGCAGTCTCATCAAAAAACCACATTATTTTCACAATGAGGGGCATCCACTGTGGCGAAGCAGCTGAGATTTTGCATAATTTGGGGAACTGAGCCCTTTTTTCCTACCCTCGTGCTAATTACTGTCTTTGGGGTGTTTTGAGAAGGAGGTCAGCGAGTTCTGTTGTAAGGCCTGGGGTGGAGGGGATTTTCCCTGTTGGTGACCAGAGCTGGAGTGAAAGATCTTTGTACAGGACAGTAAAAACAGCATCCGTTTTTTCCAAATTAAGTTGCTCACTAAAAGCTGCATCACTTGCAGTGAACCTGCCAATGCCGCTCCTTTTAAACAGTCACAAACTTGTGATCAATGCAAGGGGTCCAGCCTCCAGTCCCACTGAAGCACCTGGCTATGCCTGGATGCTGGTAAAGCCCAGGGGGTAATAAATGCCTTTTGAACTGCTGCCTCAGCTCAGACCCAAATGTCAAAGCAGCCAGTGCTGGATCTCCCTGTTGGCACTCTCCCACGCAGCTCCTCTGTCCCCATCAGAGTCTCATCTGCTACTCCTGAAAGCTTTAGTACCTTATTCTGGCTCTAGTAACACTGGAAGAAATCCAGAGCAATTCCAGCAGAGCTATTTTGGATTTGTGTTTGCAAGAGGAATTGTACCTAGAGGTTTTAAGTTAATCGCAAGGTCATTTTTCCTCTGTATATTTAACCACTGAAGTTAATTAACATTTCAAAGTTTCACAGGCTGCTTCTTCCATTATCTCAGCCAGCTGTGGTGAAAAGCAGGAGGGTGCTAGTCTGACTGGAGCTGTATAGATAGGAAAATTGCTGGGAATTGTTTCCAGTGAATCCCAGGGGTTTGAGTAGTTGGATGGCAGGGTGAAGGTGGAGGTGAGGATGCATAAACTGCCATGGTACGCGTTGCCTATTGACTTCCCATGTAGTAAACAACATTACCAGGTGATTGTTGGTGTGTGGTGTGGTGTGGTGGTTTTTTGTTTTGTTTTGGTTTTTTTGTTTTTTTTTTCATTTGAAGAGAATATTTTAAGCAGGACTGCGATTCATAGTCCTGAACTGTAGGGGACTAATGTTCCTGTTCTCCAGCTGGGAGAAACTAATTCAACATCTTGTGTTGTAAACACTCACTCATTTTAACTGATTACACCTCCAATGTTCCTCAAATCACTAAAATTACTAATTGCTATTCCTTACACATCAGAGAGTGAATCCTGAATAATTAACCCCAAATAAAATTAGATGAATTGGCCCTTTTAATTAGAATCCCTGCTGCTGTTTGTTCTGAGCTTCCTTTTCTTACTGTTAAGAGACTTTTAGAATGATTAAAACTGTTTAAGACTTAAACAGCCAGTGACCTTTTAATACAATATAAATCCATAAAAGCAATATTTCAGCTAGCAGGTGGTGAAGTAAATTTTCAGTGCAACTACCTGACAGACTCAGTATTCCTTTTTTAAATGCGGAGGATGAAATTAGCTGGTGTGGGGCTTTTTTTCTCCCTCATGCTTATTAATACAGTAGCTGATTAGCACAAGTAGTTGAAATGGTAGGATTAGTGATTGGTAAGAGTGGTAATTTAAACAGTGCTTTGGGTTGTCGGAGGTGCTTTATTTTAGGAATCACAGGCCAATGTGGTATATTTAGGTGGATTGAGGAGCTGGTGTGTCATCATGCAACGTTTTCCCCTGCACTGACGTGGTGTCAATGACCTCTCACAATGTTGTTGTGAGCAAAACGTTATTTTAGTCATGTGCTTTCCTTGTCTAGGAAAGCACATGTGTGTTAAATACAGATGTTACAGGAAAAATACTCACTTTGGGAAACTTAGTAAGATGTGTGTTCACACTTCAGAGCCACCAGATCACATCTAGCTGAAGTTTCCTATAAAAATCCTGTGGCGTCACTTTGCACTATGAAGTTTCCCAGACCATTTAGTAATACTGGTATTCTGCAGGCTTTTGCAATGGTTATTGTGGAATATAAGTTCATGGTAGCCTCAATCAACCATATTTTAGTCTAGTGCTCAATGAATTAGGGTTTAGGTGCAAATTTTAATTGTTTCAGTGTATATCATCAAATACCAAGCTTTGGCTTCCTGCAGTAGAAGGTAAATACTTGACTGAGAAGTGCCTGTATCTGCTCAGTACTTTGCCAAATGGAGTCCATTTGGATCAGGACAGAAACACATCAGGTAGGGGTTTGCTCCATTACTGTCCTTAGTCTGGTCTCTGAGTCAGGGTTGAGTTGTGTTTTTCAGGTGATTCAGACTTATTCCAGATGAGCTTCAGAGTCAGAAACTATCAGGGTGACGATGAGAAAGGTTATTTTTGCTTGGAAGGAGAAGAATGAAAAACATCTGGGTGTATAGTCCACAGATGTCAGTCAGAGATCTGGGAAGACCAGTGTGAACCCGTTTTTTTTCAGTCTGCTACTCCTGAAAGCTTCAGTGCTTTATTATAGCTCTAGTAGCAGTAGAAGAAATCCAGAGCAATAGGTTTCAATAACTTATTGTTTCAGAGAAGAAATAGTGTTTTGGTTTTTTGTATTGTATCATATATATATTTTTTGTATATATGTGGGGTTTCCCCCCAAAGAGTCTCTTCTTACTGAACATGTGAGACCTTCTTCATTTCTAGAAGTTCCAAAGCTGCAAATCTTAATGTCTAAACAACTGTGTCAGTCAAGGAGGGAGGCAATTACTGCGCTGCAGTTCATTTGTTGAGTGGCAGATGTATCTCCTGAAAACAAAGAACAGAGACACAGGCCTTATCCTGCAAAACCTGAGGTGCACTTAAAAATCTAAAGGATAGACTGTAAGCAAGAAGGGTGCTTGGTGCATGAGAAAGGATGTTTTTCTCAGCTCATACTTGGACCCAGAAGGCATCAATCATCCAGTGGCAAAAATGTTACCAATTTCTGTTCAGCCTGACAGGCTTGTGCAGATGGAGATGTCTATTAAGGCTTTGAACAATTTTTTATTTGTATACTTAAAAGTGTAATAATGAAATTCCTAAATCTTCTTGGAAAGTGTAAAAGAGGAAATTTTGGGACAGAGAAGGGTAACACCTTGCAAGTGCATCTGCAATGCCACAGATTCCCTTGGAGCCAGAAGCTGGGCTGGGGCCTGGCAGGCATCACTTCTCCTTATGGCTCTGCTATACTTTCCCAGCATAGCCATGATGGACTCACTTAATTTCTGTCTAATTACTTGTATGTACAATATACAAATGTTATATTGCTTAGAGTGGAACATTACCAGAGCTGACAGTATGATCTCTTGCGGTTGCATCTGGTGATGCTCCGGCACAGGAGCAGGCACGGGTCTGAGAGGAGAGCTCAGAGCTGCGGTTTCACGGCGTGTTGCGCCGTTGTATCTGAAATAACCGAGCTGGCTCGTGTGTCTCACTGCACAGCCCCTTCGTAGGTTGACTCACGGTCTTCACAGCTGTAAGAAGAAGGAACAAGTAGCTGGTGCAACAGGGAGTGTTTATTTTCTCTACTAAATGTATGGTAATGGGTAGAGATTTCTCATTGTAAGAGCTGAAGGCAGGCTGTGTTGCAGTGTGAAGAGGGGCAGGATGTGATTCCCTGCCTCCAAACATGACTGCCCCAGGCTGCCTCCATGGGGAGACTTCCCATCAGAAGGTTAGTCTCTTCACCTGCCTTGAAGTACAAATTGCTTTCTGGAGGAGCCTTGATGTCTCTGTTGACAGAACTCAGTGCAGTCACTCTTATAACTTGAAGTACCTCCAAGTGTCCAGGCTGATGCCAGGTGAAAGTCAACCAAAATGCCCATCTTGGTGCTGAACAATAATCAATACTAATGAGCCTTTTGCTCATCTTATCCCTTATTCACAGCTGGGCTAAATCAGTCAGGAGAGGGTGAGGGCTCAGGGTGGGAGGTGCCCTCCACCAGCCCACGGTTAACTGGTAACCCAGAGCCCCATTCCCCTGCGGCTGCCGGTGCATCCATGCAGACCAGGGGACGGTCCCTTCGCCAGACAGCTGCCCACATAGCTGTCTGATGCTGAAGGTGGTCAGCTGTGGGTGGCAGTGATATGCTTCCCCTGAACATGGATTTTCCTGCCTCCTCCCACGGCTAGCCCAGCTCTAAGCAAGCGAAATCTGTCTGGCTTGCAAAGCTTTGGGGTTGAGAAAAGTCCCCAAGGAACACCCTGCTTAAAGGGAGCATAAGCTCCTCTTTTACTCCCTCAAATTTAGACCCGTTTCTTCCACACGTCATCTAAAATCATATGCTGCTCAGGACGCAGATTTTCATCTTTGCCTGTTTCCCTCTCTGCCGGAGGGAGACTTCCAGCAATGCCAATAATAATAATACAGTAACAGCTTTCCCTTCTGCATCCAAGGGAATACTCTCCTGCGAGTGCAGTGGGAACAGCATTGGGTCCTGTGGCTGTGTGTGGGAAAGAGGAAAGTGCAGTGGCAGAATAAATAACTAAAGCTGTGAAAGAGAAAAGCCCATCTGTTCGCAGAGGACCAGGAAAAGGCCAAACATCTGCAAGGTCCCCCCAGTTCATCAGGCATCTGGTCTCTGCTTCCCAGTCTATAAACCTTCCTATTTGTGGGGAGAGTGGAGCCAGCAGCTTATCTAATGCAGGACGGAGTCAGTAAAGCTAGTCTGGGATGCAGTAAAGCCAGCTGTTCAAGGAAGAGTGTTTTCTTCCAAACTCTAGGAGAGGACTCTTCTCTTTTTCTGCCCTTTGCTCCTTTTCTGAAAAATCTTGCCAATGTTTTTGTTCTTTCAGGAGGAATGAATCTTCCAAAGGGGCAAAATGGTATTTGGTTTGTATTTGTTCTAACAGTTATTGTTTTCTCCTTCTGTTATAGCAATTGTTATTTTTTCCTTCTGTTTATGCACAAAATCTGCCCTTTTTCCTGTGTCATCCACTCCAACACATTCTCTACCTCGATTTTTCTTAGATGTTTTGAGTGGTTGTAATAAAGCAAGAGTGTCTGACTAATGTGCTGTGCAGGGAGATCAGTCTTTGGGATGGAGCCGGGACTGACTGGGGAAACATCATCTGAAGCATATTCTTTGGGAAGTATGTTTCTGCTGGAGTTGAATTTGTTTGCAAAATCGCATTGGCTGGTTGGAGGGTCATTTTCAGAGCAAAGGAGAAAAGTTTACTTAGCACTCAAACATCCCAGCATTTTTTCGAACTAAACACTTAGATACTAATTTCAAAATCTTTCTACTTTTGTTTTTACTCTGTATTGTATTTCACATGATTTGTAATAAAAGATTGGATTAATTACAGGGCAAAGACAAGGATACTGCAGATGTTATTGGACGTAATATATTTTAAAATCAATCCTGAACTCTACAATAGCGTGAGCCAGTAGGTTTCATGGGATTTTATGTATTGGAGCAACATGGTTGTCTTAAATTAGTTTTCAGATTGTTGTTTTCAAACTGTCTTTGAGCATCTGTGTTTAGGATACTTTCTTAGGGATTCAGAGGGGGATTTTTTTGAGTCCCATCGGTGCTCGCTTTGGGGAAAATTGGAAGAAATTACTTTCCTGGGAAATAACATCCCCGAAAGTCCTAGGGGGAGTTTGTGTCTTTCATAGAGTGATTCGAAATAGAAAAAGTTTCCAGGGCTGCAGACTCATCTGTTTCCCATGGCAGATTGCATCAAGGTGCCCTGCTGGTGGTGCTGCCCAGCTTGTTCCCATGTTTGGGCTGGGCTGAGCCCAAAGCTTTGAACCTGGACACAGGTAGCCCAGAGGACTGCGAGTTACAGGGTTTTGACTCAGTGCTTCTCTAAGCAGAGCCTGCTCTTTGGTATTTGGGGATGGTGCTGAGGGTCTCTAGCTGGGAGGCAGTGTGATGCTGCACAGAGATAGAGAGGGTCAAGTAGGGAGTTCATATTTCCTTCCAAAAGGGATAAAATCCTCCAAAATCATCAGTTCCTATATATACACTTTTATTAATCTGAAACTTACATGGCAGGTGCTACACACAGAAGAGCCAACTGCAAACAGCTCTTTTTGCAACATCAAGCTTCATAAGAAGAAATAAAAACATACCAAAGTGGTCCAAATTGCAGACAGCTGCCTTCCCAGGAGACAAATCCAGTACTAATGGCAAATGTTCTTTTTCCACCCTTAGGAGGTGCTTTGAGAGCCTGGCATCCTGGTGCCTGCAATCAGTGCTGCTCTGCCCATGTTTTTCTTTCTCTTTTGTGCTTCCATGTCCCATGAAGTTCTCAAGGATAACTCTTTATTCCCTTCTCCCGTTTCTGCTAAGGTGGATAGCTTCACAATCAGTATGCTGCTTTGTCATCCCATCAACATTTTTGGTAGTTTAGGATGAACAAATTGAAGCGTAGAAGTTTTGTACATCAGCCCCCTTGTAAAAATCCTCCCAGGTTAAAAGAGGTGAATGTTTCTGCACTTGCAACTGGACCATCATGTGGTATTCACTGAGAAGACCCTGTAATGTTCCCAGAAATTCTTTACATGAAGTTATAGAGTCCTGATAGGGAGAGGGAGATGCAAAGAGTGTGGTTGCCTGCAAGAAGCAGGGATGCAGGAGGTGGGCAGGTCTAGATTTTGGGTTCCAGCTCCAGCCCTCTGTCTCCAGCAGCAGGGAATCCCTACTTTTAGACAGCACCTGATGCTGTCTTTACAGGGATCAAGAAGAGTTGGGGTAGTTTAGCACACAAGCAGAGTGAATTGGATGGGATCCATTGCAAGGTTTGACATGGAGTGTTCATTATTGCAAGTTTTGTAGTTGTCTATGGCAGGTTTGAGATGCAACTTCAACCTGTGGAGCTGCTTATTGGTGCCTTCAGGCTTTGTGGCACATCACCTTTTGCTGTGCAGTCTGAGGACCTCTAAGCTATCTGCCAGTGTTACTGAGCTGTCATATCCATCTCCTGAAGCAGCGAGGGGTGCAGGTTGCAGCTGAGGATTTAATGGTTAAACACTGTGTTTTGTCCTGTACCAATTGGCAGAGCTGAAAGTACGGCAGGGTTCATCCTGATCATCCATGTCATGATGTGGGGAAATGCTAGTGAGCCTAAATTCTCCCATTCTCTCTCCTAGGGGACTTTCTTCCTCCCCCGCCACCTCCTGTGGATGACCTCGGGAACATCACATCACCACAAGGTGCCTTTCCTCCGCCACCTCCTCTGGATGATGTTACTTACAAAGTGCAGGTAAGAAGGCAAGAATTTTATCATTCATGCAGAACTGTTCCAGAAATTGTGGAAATGAATGATAATAAAATGAGGTGGCAAAGTTCTGTGGTTTAAAATCATATGTCAGGAATAACCAATTCAACTTTAGCAAGTTGTGTTTCTCAAACACGGAATATTTCCATTCAAAACTTGCTGGGCTATTAAAGGATTTTTCCCATCCGGCTTGAATTAGAAGACTAATTGCTTTATGTCCTTATGATGGCGGATGGGAGTGAAACCTTCCCAAAATGAATTGTTTTCTGGAATAGCCATCTCCTTCCATGGACTGTGGAGAGACTTCAGGGCAGTAATCTGATCCTAAAAGTGCTTTGTTTCAATGCCTAAAATTGACTGAAGCAAATAAGCCCTGGCCCAGGCTTCAGTGATGTCACTGAGACACTTTTGACCCCCTCTTTGCTGGCTTGGATCTTCTAGATTTGTCATCTGGATGAAAATGCAACTTCTAAAATGCATCAGGTGGTGATGGTATGTCCAAAGTGGATGTAGACATACCATGAACACCTTCGAAATGTATGAACACCTTTGTACAGACATTGAAAGCTTGCCTGGAGTGCCAGCTACTCTTGTGTTTGCTCAGGCACATGCTGGAGAGATGTATTCAGGCTGCAGGGACAGGCAGTCAAGGTGATCAAGGAGTGAGGAGCTGATCTTGGCAGTGGGGACTAGTAGAGTTTGTCTTGTTAACTTAGCAAAAGGAAGGCTGAGAAGGGGTATGGTTGCAAATTTGAAATACATTTGGGGAATAAGCCCTGAACTCAGCTCTGTGTGAGTGCTTGTGCAGGAACAGGAGATTCTAAGCCAGGAGTTCCTTCATGCTGGTGTTTAGAAATTTTCTAAGCACAGGCTCCAAAGGTCTGCAAGAGCCTTCTGTGAGGAGTAGTGAGAACAAAGAGCGTGGTCTAGGTTTGAGGTTAATGAGAGTTGTGTAACCACGTACTGACAGCCATGCAGCTGCCCTTGATGGCTCTGGAAGATTGTGGCAGTCCTGTGTCTCTCGGTGGGTTTGAACCTGAGAATAGGCCAGCAGGCAGACATTAAACAGGATTCGAGAGGCCTGACTTAGGTCCTGACCCTCTCACAAACTCTAGAGTCAATTCATCTACTTTGTGCCTTGGTAAAAAGAGAACATTTCCCTTCCTTGTGGGCTTTCTGTGATCTCCTGCCCTTGGCAAGACATTCAGATGCTGTCGTAAAGCCTCAGGTTGTTCCTGCAGTGGGTTCAGTGTTGGAAGCAGCCTTTGACCAGGAAGGGGTTAATGTGGATTGCATTCTCGTTGCCAGGAAAGGCTGCAGCATCAGGGACATTCGCCAAGTGCAGTGCATGGCTTTTCCCAGCCTTGGGGGAATGAAGTAATTCCCCAGCAAGTGTTGTTCTGTCTTTTATCTCTCTGAGAAGAGTGGACCCTGTGGGAGCAGGGGAGCTTCCACAGCACCCTGGGAAAGCATGGAGCAGCAGGCTCCTGGTGAAGGCAGGGCACTGCTTGCATGGCTGCCTCTCAGGAGTCTGGCTAGCGGGAAGGGGTCGTGGTGCCCCACATGATTCCTCAGGGTCAGGCTTCCCCTTTGCCACATTGCCCAAGGAGGAGCTTGTGTCTTCAGCTCCTCATGCCTTTCCTCCTGCCGTGGATCCAAAAATGTGCCTGGGCTGCTCAAGGCTGTCATGGAAATGTGCCCTGTGGTAGAACCACCCAACAGGACGCTGAGCTCATGAAATTGCTATTTGTCACACCCTTTCTCTCTAGCTTTGGGAAACTGGGGATGGAGCTGTGTTCAGCGTTGGGCTTTGGCAGGAGTTTGGCTAGAGCAAGATTCCTTTGCATGGTATCCTGTTAGGAGGAAGGCAAGCCTATCAGTCGTACCCAAGCACTCCTGCCTGTTACTACCCCAGACATACTCTTAATGCAGCAAACACAGCTCCCTGCCTTTAATCTGTGCTCTCTTGTTGCCTATTCCTCTTTCTTTTCCCTTCTGTCCTCTGTAGGAGATCAGGACCAGACAAAATTCAGGGCTAAAATCAGGAGCCAGCTGGGTTTTTTGTTGCAAGATCAGCTCCTTATCTTTCAGGAGCAGCAAAAGCCATGTGGAAGCAAGATGTAAAGCCCAAGAGAGGAGGAAAAGGGCAGGTGGTGATGGAAAAAGCTGCCCAATGCCTTTGTGAACCAAAGTAATTTTCACAACTCTGGACAGACATTCTCATGCTAAAGGAGCAGAATGAGTGATGGCTGTGTTCCTTCTGCTGTGAATCCTTTCTTAGCTCTCAGGATGTGGTTGTGCGAAATCAGGGATCTCATGAGCCTGTGTTGTATTAAGCCCCAACAGTCTGATTTTGCTCTCGTATGTCAGACCATTTAATTTCCTTGTCTCAGTTGCCTGTTGCTAAATGTAAGTGCTGGAGCAGCAGACCCTAGTCCTGAGCATTGACCTGGCCTGAAGCTGCTGCCTGGTATGGTTTGGAGCCTGTGGACCTGGTTAGAGCCCCTCAGATCTCCTCCAGAGTTTGAAATGTGTCTATTCCAGCAAATCAGCCATTTTACCTCAGGAGTTTCTCCCTGGATGGCACAGTGCTGATGACAGTTTATGAAATAAGGGTAGAGCTTTTTATACTAAGTGTTAAGTTGATGAGGACAGCAGAATATATGTTTGGTTTATTATCATTTTGTGTTTTACTGTTTTCAGAAAGCTAAAAGCTGCACAGATTATTACAGTTTAAGTTGTAGCTTAAGAGCAGCAGTTAAAATAACCATGCCCAGTTTTCATAGGCCTGTTTATCTCTGGATCTCTATTTGGACAGTGGAACTGGCCACTTAGGATCAGATCCAAAAAGGTACTTTAGTATCTCACTTATGCTCTGATGGAAATCAGAGGAGGGCTGGGTCGTGAAATACCTTTGTGATAGATCTGGCATTTTCCTGTAATTTCTGTTTTCCCATCTAGTTCTGTCATATTCGGATTCACAGCAGGGCTGGGGAGGAAAGGCGAAAGAAATTTAAACTCTCTTCTTATTAAATGGAATGCTTAAAAAAATAGAAAGAAAAGGAAATATTTATTTTAAAAAGAGTGTGTTTGGGCTAGGGAAGAGTTGTGTTGGGAAGTTCCCCTTTGGCTGCAGTCAGCTGGTGAAGGACTTGTTCCCAGAATGGTGGTGAGGGTGCGGCGATGGTGTGTTTGACAAATAAGGGCATGAGCAAAGAGCCTTTTGCCACATTGGCCTGGGCTCAGTTTAAAAGAGAACGAAAAAAAAAATTCTGGACAGGAAAAAAAAAATGAAATCACTGTTTATCAAAGGGAAATAGATAGATCTGGAAGAGAGGGAGGCAGATTTTTATTACGTTTTTGCCTTCTAGTTTCAAAACAGGCATTCTGCCCAGGCCAAGGAAAGCAAAAGTGAAAAACTCTCATCAGCCACCTCTCGAGTGCCCTGTTTGATCACAGAGAGGGACCCTTGCTCATGGCACTGGCAATTCCTTTCTTTCTCATCAGGCAGGGTTGCTTAGGGATGAGGATTGTGCACAGTGGTTTGAAAAGCCAATCCCTGCCCTGTGCCCCATCCTTGTGAAGGCTGTCTCAGGTGTCATGGGTTCTACGGGGGCTTCAGGTCTCCACTGGCTTTGAAATGACCAGTTCTCCTTAAAGGAGAGGTTCAGAGCCCAGCATTTCATGTTGGGGCAGGACCTGGGTGGCTCAGAGCAGATGTGACCCTCGGCTGCCAACTTGCCAAGGGCCATCTTGGGAGAACATCCATTTAAAAATCGCTACTGATTACCTGCATCTGCAAATGGGTCTGATTTTCATTTGGGATCTGCGATGCTACTGCAACATGGGAAGGAGAGGATTGTGTTCAGCTGGGGGAATGCCTCTTTCCCAGCACCCTCTGGCTGTTATCAGTGTGTTTTTTATTGACAGGCCAGAAAACACTTTACAAAAGAAATACCAGTCTCTTCCTGATAAGGAAGCTGAAGCAGGGAAAGTGCTTTGCCTAGGTCACCAAACTGACCAGTAGGAGGCTAAAAATAGGCCTGAGATCTCCTGCATCCCAGAGCAATTCTGTCTGCTACATCTCACAAGAACTGCAAATTAATGAGTAAACACTATCAGCTGCTGAACACAGGAAGAATTTAGGATATAATAAAGAGAATCTGAAGAAGTGGTTTTAGGTTGGAGGTTAAAGTGAAGAAATAATCAGACTTTGAACAGTTGCATGAAGTACAATATGAAGTAGTTTAATATTCTCGTTCTTGCTGTAACCACCTATGCTTGGAGGAGCTGCAGGGCTGCAGCTACATGAGTAGGGAACTATTCCCATGTTCAGACCTCCTGAACTCGCTGGTCCTATCATCCTGTTGTGCTATGAAGAAAATCAGCTGAAGGGCTCAAATTCCTATTGCCAAGGAATTTTGAAAAGAGAAAAGCTGAAACGCCGTCTGAAGGCATATGTGCCTTCCTTCAGGAGGCTGCTCAGAGGAGACCCGTCTCACTTCTACCTAGTGCTCGCGCCTGGGAGAAGGTGGGAATGTGTTGATAGATGCGGGAAGTGAGAGCTTCATCCCTGTTACAGAGGAGGCTGCGAGGTGTTTCGCTGTCTGACTCCGCTCCCCGTGAGCGGTGGCGGCAGCGGCGCTGCCTCTGTGGGCTGTGACTCACTGACTGAAGAAACAGCCGGAACAGAGGAATTTTTTTATTATTGTTTTTTTTAAAAATTATTTCTTTGGTTTTGGTACACATACTGACAAATATGTGTAGCTGGGGAGGAAGGAGCATGAATTTTGCCAAAGGGGGGTGCTACCATAAGTAGCACATCTCCTGTTCAGTGGCTGGGCTCTGCCTGTGGATGCTGGACTTGCTTTAAATCACCTGCCTTTTAATGTTTGGAGAAGCTGAAAAGGCCAGAAAGAACAGAACATGTGTTCAGCCTCCCTCTAGTGCTAGATTTTGTTAATCATTGGAATTATTGGCCTGGGTGTAGGTGCTTGCTGGCAAGGAACATGGGTAACACAGGGCAGCTCTTCCTGCTGGCCAGGCTGCCTGATTCTGGGCAGAAAACAGTAGCTCCCAGCAACTCTGTAAATAAAGCCATAGTCTGTGTGTATTGCTTGCATTTGAGATCCAGCTTTTGCAGATTTTTGGGACTCCTAACCTGATTTATTAAAATCCATGTAATAAGTGTCTGCCTTTTATCTAAATTGAAGCTGTGTCCAACAGTATAAATAAATTACCTGGTAATGGTAACCCTCTTACTCAAACCTTGGCTTTAGAGGAATGCTTTTCATCTGTCTCCCTCCTTCTGCCTTCCTCATGTGTTTGAGAAACAGGAATGTGCTGTGCTCTAAATTAGACTTAAACAAATAACACGTATGCTCTCTATATGTTTAAATGCTCAGTGGGTCTCTATGGGTCAGTATGTGTTTGTCCTATAATAGGGGTTTCTAGGCTTTAAGGTGAGAAAAATCAGTACTATAACATGTATACGTGGATGAATATCGGGATGCATGAGACATAAAATGCATATTTTCTCATATGTGTATACACCCTGTAGATATCTGTACAAGAAATGCATCATGAGTGGGGATATAGAGCAGACCTCCACATTATTGGGAACAAGCATGCAGATATTATCCCTACTGCTTTTTTACCCCTTTTTGTGGGTAGCATGACCAGTAGATCCAGGATCACAAGAGAGAAGGAACACTGAGCACTTCTTTCAGGCAGCTCTTGATGCAACCCGTCTTATACGCATGTTTGTTTTACAGTGCCAAACCACATTCTATTTTGAATCTTTAATGAACCTCTGTTCCCATCTATGTAACTTTCCAATCCTTACTCTCTTCAGAATAGACAAAGATGCTTATTATAAACCACAAATTTTACTGAAAGGGTAAACTGGAAAAGTTTTAATTGTATGGCGTAAGCCTGCCATTCATCTTCCAGCCTGGCTATTAATATCTTGGCAATGTTATAATGCAAGACAGCCTTTAACAGCTGAACCTCTCGGCAAGGACTACAAAGTGAGCAAGGATCCAAACAGTTAACTGTGCTCGTTATTTTCATCATGCTTATTACTGTGTTATTTAATGTATTTGCTATGTTATTGTTTAATATAATAATCAAGTGCACAGGATGTGCTGGGACCTGCACTGGGCACAGTCATGCTGTCTTTGGGAGGAGGGCTGTGACTGAGGCTGGGAGATGCTTTTAGAGATGGAACAGGGCAGCTTTTGGTATTCTGCCATACAGCATGATGAGGTGAGGGAACAGAAGAAAGCAAAAGCCTAATACAGATTATGTGTAAATAAGGGTATGGGACCTTCTAAAATGTCGTGAGAGGAAACAGGTCAGAAATGTTGCTGATTATAATGATCAGAGATGATCAAGGCAAATCCATCCACGGCTAAGACACAACACATGTGCCGGCTTGGGTCCAAACGGAAGGCTGTGATCCCCTGGTGCTGTGCCTGAGGTTAAAAGCCCTGGTGGGCATCTTTTTGGTCCTGTGGGCACTTCTTCATGGGCCACTGTCACATTGGTCCTGTGGGCACTTCTTCATGGGCCACTGTCACACTGCCAGTGCTGGAGTCAGCCACAGCTGGCGCCTGCAGAGAGGTAATCTGTAACCCGTGGATAATAGAGATATGAATGTGAAAAGTAATAGGGGAGGCATGGAGAGCATGCAGAAAAAGCAGGTGGTTTTGTCCTGTCAGAGCTGGTATCATCCAGTGACAGACAAAAAGGTAGCAAATACATCATTGTATCCAAGGTAGAATTATTTAAGCAGAGGGAAAATAAAAAGATAATGAAGATGTGGAAATTCTCCCATCAAAGCAGATGAGCTGTGTGATGGAAGCAAGTGAGATAATATGACGAGTGCAAAAGAAATTTCCATTCTTCTCATTTCTGAGTGCTGTTTGTGTCTTCTGTTGGATTATCAGGTCGTAGGAAAAATCTCTTGTAAGATGGGTTGCTCCTGTCTCAAATCCTGGGTAGCCTGTGTTGCATTAGGGAACTGTAATGCAGCAACAAGACTAAAACAGACTGTCAGTAGCAAGAAGGAATGCTAAAACTTGCAGAGGCAAATTATTATGCCTTTTCTATGAAACTGCTTGGGATTGGAAGATGTGGTCTAGAAAGTCAAAGTCTTTCCATGCAGCATGGGCATGGTAGTAGTCAGGAATGTGATAGAACAGACAGTCAGATTTCCACCTTGGTTTTGGTGCTTTAAGTACTATGATCCTGTGAAGTACTAAAAGGAGCTTTGGTCAGACAAGATAAAAGGAAATAGAGCCATACTGAATGGACAATTCAGTTGTCGCTAAATTTGGTTTTACAGCCCTGGAGTTTTTCAAAGGGTAAGGCAAACATCATCCTGTTTTTGATGAAATTCTATCTGACGGTAATGAGATGTGGATATGGAGAAGTTGTGAGAGCATCTAATTTCCAAGAATGGAAGTGGCTGAAATGCAGGTTCCTGTGTCGGTTTTTTAGTTTCCATTGCTGGAGAAAAACAGCTTCAGCTGCCATGAAGGTTGGTTTTGTTGTTAGAAAATGTCTCTGTGAAGAGTGTGCAGTGGCTTAGAAGCAGAAAGGTGGGAGAAATACAAATGAGAAATGTTGTACCAGAGCTGAAGGAATTTGTTCCAGACATG
Source organism: Sclerurus mexicanus (assembly GCA_013396755.1). Lineage (NCBI taxonomy): Eukaryota > Metazoa > Chordata > Aves > Passeriformes > Furnariidae > Sclerurus > Sclerurus mexicanus. Next base: position 1,460,113 of record VWZF01006461.1, on the reverse strand, counting down.
ATTTTACGTGTCTCTACCATTAAACTCCATCTTTGAAGGACCGTTCTCCACAATTGTATTTTTCAGTTTGATTTGCTGATGAAAATGTGTGATGTTGATTAGCTTTAACAAACAAAAAACAGGTAAGGAAGAGCATCTGGAGCACATTATATGATATTTTTAGTATTGATTTTAGTGGTGTGAGAAGTAAAATATAAATGTTTGGGAAAGCTGTAGCAACTTCAAGTGTTGCTGAAGCCAGCAAGCGACAGAGGTGCTGTACAAACTCCTTTAATTTGACAGTCCTGCACTACAACTTCTTCTCTCTTCCTTTCGTCATCTGTGTCTCTCTTTTGCCATGGAAACGGTCTCATGTCTTGTCACGTTCCAGGTCTAGCCTTCCTCTTCAGTTCTGTTACTCCGCTCATTCCTGAGTCGCTCTCCCCTTTCTCCCCCTGTCTCTGGCTCTGCAAATTCCCCAAGTCCTGCCCTGCAATACCTCTCTCTGTGTGTTCTCAAAAGATGCCACTGCTGAGATCTGTGCAGACAGATGGCCCGTGGGAGGTGGTAGGGCTGCCATGAGGGAGCAACATGGGTTCAGTTCTGAGGTCGGGTGAGCCTCTGAAAGACACTTTGGTAAGGAGTACACTTTCTGTGCAGAAGTAAATCCTGTTTGGCTTCTGTGGCTCTGTTAAGAGATATTTTCCTGAGGTCTAATGTGTACTGGAGGCACCACTTTTTTTCTGATGCATGAATTCTTATTGAAAGACAGCAGCTTACATTCATTTGTCTGCATATGGACAGTATCAAAATAAACTTTGGAGCTCATCTGGTTGGGATCTGCACACTGGGGATTCTCAGTGCAGGGGAAAGACAGCACAAGTTATTTGTTGCTCAGCTTTCTGTGTAATTCAGGTCCATTTTCTTCAGCTGAGGTTCTCACTTAGGAGATATGTAGAGCGTAAGGTGTCTGAACGAGGAGGTTGTTGTTAAAAAAGAAAGAAAACTCCATGGTCAGCCAGCCAAATCCAATACCAGACACACATCTGGCATCCTTGAAGGGAATGTAGAAGTGGGTGTAATGGTTTGGAAAATGAGATTGCAGATTTCTTTAAGGCAAGAACCTTCCTCGGTGAATCAGAGCTGGGGGTTTGCCCAGCTGAGGCTTGCATGCCCCATGGACTGCAGCCACTGACCACTCCAAAAATGTGTAGACTGAGGCAGAGTCCAGATTTTCCTCTTCTCAGCTTTGAGACATATAGTAGATTTTTAACATGACTCATTTCCGCAGAAGCCGAACCCCAGCCGTTGACTTTCATGTAGTTTTATACATCCATTTTGCTGACATTTTGCCACGTTTACTGGGAATCCTTGCAAACATTTTGGCACTCACCCCTTCCTATTACAGCAAAACAAGCAAACAAACTCAGAAGTACGTTATTATATGTTAAATTTCTGGACCTGGTGCTTATTCGAGCTGTGAAAATTGACTGGCCAATTTTAATTTTACTTTTTTTCTCAGTGGTGATTTCATAGTAGCTTCACAGCCCATGCTGAGGAATGCTTTGTCAGATTCAGAGAAGCTTGGCTGTGTGCTTAAACTTCATTAAAGTTGATAGAACTTAAGCACATGTGTAAAATTAAGCATATGCTTATGTTTTATACAGCCTTTTTGCAGGTGACACAAGCAGCTGCATATGCGTTTCCAATATGTGATTAAATTCCAAAAGGAGTTTTTAAAAACAGTTTTAGTCAACCTTAATTTTCTGAAATTGGTAGCTTTAACAAAACCTATCTTTTTTGATTAAAATTGCTGGAGACATGTGCCTTTTAAAAAGCTCTTTATTTAACTGTCACAATATGCAGTCTTGTGTGGGATAGAGTTTGTTCATGTAAATTTAATTTCCAGTTAAAGTGGTGCAAACACAAAATGATGTCAATAGATCTTTAGACATGTGGCAAATCTTTCTCACCTCTGTCGAGGTGGGGGCCACACAGCAGTGCCCTTCTGTGTATCATGGATCATAAAGCTTTGCCTGGGCACCCAGGGAGACCAAAGGCATCCAGCCTTGATCCACAGACATCAAGAGGTCGAGAAATCTTGGAAGTTTGTTTTAACATTTAATTACCTGCAGTATTACACAGAAATGAATATCTCTGTTTTTTCTAAATGGAATTTCCCTAGCTTTGACTTCACAACCTGCTGTATGTTTTCTGGTTTGCTAGGTTGGACAATCTCCTGGTATCTGACATTTTCATTCTGTGAAGCCGTTTAGATATTGCTGTCGAGCTACTCAATCTCCTTCATAGGTGAAACCAAGTGAACTCTCTACATGTCTCCTTTTCAGCTGTTTCTGCTTTTCTGGGATGTCTCTCAAGTTCTTAAAATGCTGCCTCCCATACTGGACGCAATATGTCAGTGCCAGACTCACCACAAGTGTTGAAAGGAGTAAAATCACCTTCAGTTCTGCACTTCCCTTGCTCCTGGATGGTGCGGCACCACGCAGGAGACAGTGTTTGGTGTGGTTTTCCCCTATGGAATATAAATCCAGAGTTGGGGGGCTGGGTGTGACATACTGCCTTGTGCATAGGCGTGTGTAATTCACGACTTGTCAGATACATCCCGTGCTGTTGGAGGCATCCTCCTCTTCTTTTCTTATGCCAGAAAAGGAAAGATGATCACAACTTGGCAAGGATGTGGAGATGAAGGGAGACTTCGCTCTTTGACATCACCATTGGATCTTTTATAAATGTAACATTCATGTCTTATGAGTCAGTGGGAAGGCCTTCCATTATTGCAGTGGACACTTAATGAGCTGTTTGTCTTCTACATTGGTTAAACTTCCCAACTGTATTGGGGTAATTGGTTACTCTTTGGTTATGGTTCCCCTTGGAGGCAGATGTTGAAATATCTGCTATGTTCTCCTATTTCTTAGGTTTCTGTAAGCAGCAATACTCTGCGGGGAACATCAGCTCTGCTTGATGGCTAATTAAACATTAATTTGTGACGATATTGGAGCAGATTTTAAGTTGGTGGGGGAGTGGGCAAAGAAATGGGAAACTTTTAACAGTCACCATAATTGTCAATAATGAGTCGTAATGTAATTGCATTAATTAAAAGAAAAGGGATATATTCCCTGCTGCTGTAAAGTTAGTTAAAGTCAGTGAAAGTCATGCTGGGTCAAAAGGATTTCATGGCCAGCTGTTCTTGCCCTGTGAATAAAGAGGCAATGATGTCCTGCCGAAAGCATCAAGAAAAAAATGATATATCCCACTTCATACTGTATATTCTGCTGATGAACAGGAATGTTTCACTAATTCAATTTAATTCCCAAGGACGAGTGATTGTAACTCCACCTGGAGAATATTAAATTGCCTTAATGGAAAAATAAACTGGTTTTATTCTCCCCCTTCTCTCCCCATCTTCCCCATTCAGTTTTCAAATAACTTTATGTGCCTCCTTAGTTTATTAATACACTTCTCATCTTGCTGCTGATTTTGCATCTGGTAGCACTTAACACAGACAAGACTCCCAAAGCTTTTGATCAGACATGTTAAGTAAACTCTCAGGACTGTCGGGTCTGCTGCTCTGGCAGATGTCGGCTCGTGGGACTCCTCCTCTCTCTTCATCCCCTGACTGTTCCTTATCAAATCCATCCTGTTGCTTTGATGTGCTGAGGATTACAGTAACTCTTCCCAACGTACTAGCTGGCCCACAGTATGAAGATCCTCTGGTTGACTGAACAGCGTTTGTCATTTTTCTGTTTTTTGGTATAGAGGCTCAGAGAAGCACTGCAGTTTTAAAAGCCCCATTTAGCCAGCATTGACATTTCCAGGACTTACTTCCATGAGCAAAATGCAATGGTCAGAAACCCAACAAAGCTGGGTGCATGTTTAAATGCCTCAGGTAGAAGTATAAGTCTGTGGTGCAGGCAGCAGGGAGCTGGATAGCACTGTCCTGAGGCAAAGCAGATGGGGGCTGAGGGTCTCAGACAGCACAGGACCTTTGTGTTGGCATCTCTAGTTTCAGGACATCTGCAAGCATTCCCCTGGGCTGCAAGGAGGATCTTGTTGAGTGCTTTGACCTATTTGCTGCATCCTCTTTACTCCTGTCGCATAATTGCCTTTTGTTGTCCTGAGGGGTGGCAATGGGACAGGGAGTGTTGCAAATCTCATGGTCTGTTGTCCGTGCTCACCAAAGTCACCAGAGTTGTGCATTGCTGGCCTTGGACTCAGTGCTTCAGCAGAGTGTGCCACAGGCCATGGAGCCTTTTAGCTAAACTTCTATGATGCAGTTCCATTTGCATCTGGTTTTTTTACTTCTGCTTATTCATCTAATATCCAGGCCAAATGCTCTTGAAAAGTCTGGACAAACCATGAGTGTTTGTGGCAAAACCTTCCCTCCAGCATTAGGGGCAGGAGCTGCTGGCAAGGAAATGTTGTCCTGGGCTCTGCTGCGCATCCTGCCCCTGAGCAGAGCCAAGCTGCTCGTTTTGGGGCTGGGGCCTTGCTCAGGATAAGCAGAAGGCAATGACTTATTAAACAGTGATGGGAGATGACCACTGGCCCACAAGCCAGTGTTCAGCATGGTGGCATCTTGGATCCAGCCTTCTGGTCATGTGAAATCAGCGCCATTCTGCAGTGAAATTGCAGCTGGAGCTTGGATGTCTTGGACAAAAGTTTGTTGTCTTCCGATGTGTTTTCTCAGGGCTAGGACAGAAAATAGAGAATTAAGTGTCCTTTAAGGAGCTGGCTTGGCCAGTTGGATTAGTGTCTTCATCTTGGTAGCCTAAAGGAGCTTGGTTGTATCTCTGAGTTGCAGCACTTCATTCCCACCCCTCTAACTGCTTTCCCTTCCCACAGCTCATGTGCAGTTGGCAATAAGCTCCTGGGGATGAGGTTGTTTCCTAGGTATTGTATGTGAACAGTGCCTGTCATGCTAATCTCTAGGGAAATACAGATCTTTATTGTTATACAGATTCATAATTGCAACAAAGTCTTTGCTGTCTTTCATCTATGTGTCCCAGGAGGTTGAGTGCAGTTGGCTGTGATTTCTGTTGTCTCGGCTACAAGGAAAGAAGAAGTGGATTTCCAGGTGTTGGTCCGAACCCTCACACTAAGGTGGTGGTCAGTTATTTGCCTCCAAAGACTGGAATGTGCCCACCAGCAGAGGTGACTCCTGGCAGGTGTCAGAGAGCAGACAGAAAAAATGAGTGGAGCCTCTATGTGAATGTCTGCAGAGCCAAATCAGATCAGTGGTAGCCAGAGAAAAATGTAAAAGGGGATGCACAGAACATTTTTTATTTATCATGTATCTTGATGGAGTTTTCTTTCATGTTTTTCTCGTGCTGCTTTTGAAATCCATGTAAGCTGATAGCAACCACAGTGTCTTGCAGCAGAAGTAGCTCCACAGCTTAGAAGCATTGTGTGACAAAACACCTACCCCCTTTTCTTTGTTTTGAGACTGATGCCTTCTAGTTTCATGCTTTTTTCTGTTACCTGCTTTCTCTGTGGGTTTTTTAATATTTTTATAATTTGTCCCTTTCATAAGCTTTCTACACCACAATGAGTTTTTAAATCAGTTGTTAAGGTTTTGCAAGGTGTCTCCTAGCATTGCTTGGCAAATTAACTTTTCATCATCTGCTTGTTCATTTGCCCCAGCTGAAAGCCCATGCAGTTCTTCACAACACCTTGTTGCTTCAGAAATGAGTTCAATCTGGATACCCAGTGCTGAGTTTCCCATGAGTGGAGAAATGGAATGTGGGACTATGCCTACGCCAGACCCATGCCGTAGGTCTGTCTGAGCTGTGCTTGGACCTCAGGAGCGCAACTCCCTTTACCTTACTGTGTCTCCTGCAGTTGGCAGTGGCACAACTGCTGGTGTGAACTTTGCCAGGGGAAGATATTTGGCACATTTATTGGCCCTTTTTTGGACAGTAAATGTAGGCTGGTGTTTAGTGGATGATCACCCCCACCTCATTTAAGCCCTGTTCCAGGTAGGCCCACCTGCCTCCTTATGGTGAGATCTTCAGAAGTGACCAGAGTTGTGGAAGTGTTGTTCAGTTAAATGACAGCAGTGTCTGAGAGACACCAAACGGTGTCTTTGAACAGCCCTCTTTAAACTTTTGAAGTGTTTTCCTTTGGTCCTGCTAATATCCCGCAACACAAACCAGGTAAAAGTATTCTGTGCCTGAATAAAAGAAAAGCAAGGGAAAAAATAAATCAAAACCTAACTTCCCTTTGGCTTTTATCCTTGATGTCATCAAAAGACTAAAAAGGATATTTCAGGCCTGGCTTTAGCCTGATGGAACAGCAGGGAAGTTCTTTTCTATTAGATCCTTGATACAATCACATCTGGTGAAATCACTGCGGTCACATCTGCTGAAATCTTCCATCATTTCAGATTTGTTTCAAAAGACTCAATCTTTCTGTTTTTAAAGGACACGACTTCTTTTCCAGCCCCTCCTTGGTGCCTGGACTGGAGATTAGACATCAATCAAGATCTCAGACACCCCTTGCCCCGAATACTGCAGTCAGCTCTTGTCTCCATGTGCTTGTGTGGGGGTGCAGCCTCTTGGGACTGTTTTAATTTACACTAAGGAATTTGGAAGAAAATGTTTGCACTTGTCTGTAGGCTCAGGGGAAGAAAGACAAAGCAACTCTTCAGAGTGCTTCATTTTCCTGATAGATGCCCTTCAGGATGCATCTTTTTGCCACTGCATGTCTTTTTGGGCTTTAGATGGCTTTTGTGACCTTGGAAGGAAGAATGAGGGAGAGATGAAGTAGCAGGGGTGTGTGTCTGAAAAAGACCTTGCCTCCAGCAGTGATATTGTTGGAGAAAGAGCAAAGAAGAAGGAAAAAAAGGAAAAATTAAACACAACCCCCAGCCTGAAGTATGTCAAGACTGAATCACTTCCTTTCTTCTTCCTGGTTAATGTTTCTCACAGTCTCTCCTTGTAAGTATAGTGGATACCATCAAAATCAAACACTTTTCTCTCCCTTGACTGCCCCCAGCTAAAATAAGAGCCACATCTTTCTTGCTCTGTCTGTGGCTCTGTCTAAGCCCAGCGCCCAAGGCCCTGGAGCATGAGGAGAGGCTTCTTGTCTGAAGACTGTTCTATTTGCTCTTTCCACCACCTCAGTGCCTACCCCAGGATTTGGACAGCCTGCACAGCATGACAGGAGCCTGCAGTGGGTGCAGCCTGGTGGAAGCAGACAGTGGTCGCTGAATTTATCAGCTCTGGCTCATTGGCTTTTACTGGAGGAAAAGACAACTAAGTCTTTCAGAGCAATATGTACTATCTACCTGCTCAAAATTCCTGATTTGCCTGAATTCCACTCTGCTCCCTGCTTTTCCCCCTTCTTGGATGTGTAAGTGCAAACAGTGTCGATGTGTTGCAGCTGAAAGAGAGCTCCCAAGCACCTCAGGCTTCCAGGGAAATCCATGAACCAGGAGCAGAAGGTACTGCAAGCCCCCTGCTTTGTTTTGAGTCAAGCTATGACCTTTCATAATATCCATGGTGTTCATCTCCAGTCTTTCACTTGTGAGTTATGAGGTTATCAGTGACTTGTGATAGCACAGCATGTGGACCAAGCTGATGCTACAAGGGAGGTTGTGTGTTTAGCTGTAGCTCTGCTGTCTTGGATGTGTCTGTACAGATAAAACAGCACTGCATTTCCCACTAATGACAGCTCACATTCCTGGGGTGCAGCTGAGAGGATGAGCTGGCCGCAATGCTCAGGGAATGTGCTCAGCTCAGCCTTCATTAGATGAGGCTTGAGCAAGGCTGAGGTGGAAGGGGAGACGGTGGATATTGATGCTGGCAAATTGCACTGCGGTGAACAAAGTCCTGATGCTCTCAAGGTATTCAGGAGTTTGGCCATTGCCTTGTTTGGTAGAAAATACACACTTGGATGCTTGTAACTGTCCATGTCCTATCAGCAGGTCGCTGCTGCAAATCCACCCTTCGTGTTTCCCTGACACATCCACACCATTGGGCATCAGGGTGATTTCCTGTAGAGGCTCGGAAGCCAACCTGGCGGCCCACATTGAGTCTTCTGTCGCAGGGGCTCATGCCTGTCCTGAGCTACAGCAGGGCAGCAAACAGGGCATGGAGAGAGGGGAAAAAAGAGAATAAAAGAGAGGCATCTGGGTCTGGGTAGGGAAAGGAATTTGGAGCAGGAGCTACGAAGGACATCTGGGAGCCAGATTCTTCTCTTTGAGCCCACTGCAAGGAGCTGGCTTAGATAAATGAGAAGTGTTCTTGTTTCTCTGCTGAAAGCTGAAAAATGTGATAAGAGTAGGTGATCTGGTGTTGTAGCAAGAGGTGACATCTAGGGAAATCATTGTGCTTTTCGTTTCTTTTAGCTCAATGAATAGTCTTACAACCCTCTTAGAACAGAAAGGCAAAATTTGAGACCCTGCATTGACCTCTACACTTCATGCTCCATAATGAATGTCCCTTGGGGTTGTGCAGGGGGACCTGTGGCACTGACTGGTGTTGTGTGGAAGGATTAGCAAAAGTAAAGCAACTTTTCATCAGAGGAGAGTCGGTTGACGGGGCTCAGGAGTGGATTACCATCACAGCTGCTCTGAGCTGCACACCAGGAATTCAGGGGCAGACAAACAAGCCAAGCAGTGAAGCTCTCTGCTGTTTTTCTGTCTTTTGACTCACAGCAGGGACTGAGCCAGGGGATAGGAGTGTAGGCGTTGCAGAAGTTCACGTGAGTGGATGGTCTCTGGCATGAGTAATTTGTTTGACTGGGTTGGCTTATGTTTGCTTTTTGTTGAACTCACGTTGGCTGAGCCAAAGATAGCATCCTTTTTCTTTTTAAACCCATTTTTCCATATTCTGCTGGCTGAAAGAGGGGGTGCACCAGCGACATGTCTGCAACAATGCCATAAATCCAGACAGAAATAGAATTAGCAGTTCTTTCTGGTTCCGGTGTTTGTATCTGCAGGGTCGTGAGCTTAACCAGTCTGGGTTCCTCGGAGCAGAGCCGTGTCTGTGTGAACCTGTTGTGCCTTGGGATCTGGCACTTGGGTTTCGTTCCCAAACAATATCATAAAACTTTTATAGCAACGTCATGACAAAAAGCATGGGGAAAGAAATAACTTTAACCCTCTCATGATAAAGTTGCAAATGCTTCTCCTGTTTCCCCATGCAACGAATACTTTCCTTGAATATGAAGCACTGTGGGGAGAGAGAAAATGCAACATTTGTGGAGATGGGGAAGAGAGAGCAACTAGGACTCTGTCTTTGCAAGGATTACCATTTCTTAAATGTCTTTAAAGTCCATTCCTGTCCCAGAAGGCCCTGACACATATCGGTAGCATTATTCATTGGCACTTCTGTACTACATTGTGCTCCAGCATTTGTAGAACTGGGCTCTTAATCTATGTTGATTATGTTTTAATTGAATAAATAAATCTTCTACAGAGCCCAGAATCAATAGAGATGTTTCCATGCTATTTTATTTTATTTTTCTAGGTTTCCTGAGGACATTTAACTTTTACAACCTTACAACTTGTTCTGCAGTGTTTGCTAGTCAGCTATTGCATAATTGTTCTGGGGAATGAGAACCTGGGAATAATATGGCCCAGAAATGCTAAGAAGCAGAAATGAAATTGGCTGATCATCTTCTCATCTGCCACCATCCCTGGTCTCCAGGGTCAGGATGCTAAGCAGGTCCTGTGTGTACTCCAGTTTCATTCCTGGGTCTACCATTGGCTTGATTTATAACCTCACATGTTGGGGTCTTGGATTCCCTTTGTGTCTCCCCTCTCCTCTCCAGGCTGACTTTTGGCTGCTTAGCTTAAAAATTCGCTGAAGTGGAGCAATCACTGTTCTTCTGTCTGGGAAGCCTGTGGCAGTTATAGGCCAGCAACTGGAGGATGGAGAAAAACCAAACAAGGGCCATGAAGTGGAAAGGAAATTGTACTTTTGCAGATATAAAAGTCCAGGTGCCTACAGTTAGCCAGGAGTAATGATCTGGGGTAATTCCTGTGAAAAATATTTCTTTTTTTGAACAATAGTTTGGATGAAAAGACTTCAGCTCTATAATAAAAGTAGGCAAGAAGAGTTGAGCTTTTAAGTAGTTTCTGACCTGACTCTCAGCTTTTTAAATGGTGTGTTCTTGCATAAAGCACATTGGAGCTTCCATTTTCTTGTTAGTCAAGCCAAATTTATTGTAATCCAATAAGATTTAATAATCATTAAGAACTAATGAATGCCTCAGCACGTATTAGTTTGGCAGATCAGAGCCTGTCTACTTTGCATAGCCTGTCTCTCATTGACCAACTTGCCATTTATGTGTCAGATTGATGACTGGGGAGTTCTGTAAAACAGGTAATGATCGAATGCTCCTGAAATGAAATTTAAATAAAAACTATCTGGAACAGCCAGTGAGCCAAAGGAAAAGGCAAATTTTTGGCTTGGAAAATTGAAGTAACTTGGTGAGAGTGAAGGCAAACAGAGCTGGATTGTCTGTGGGGAGGTGGTGGTATGATCTGAACAGGCTTTGCAGTTGAAATTAGGGAAGTTGTTAGGTAATTCTTTGGCATTTTTATTATTGAAGTCGTCAAGCTCTGAATGAGCTCTTCTGCACTGAGCTCTGTGGTTGCATGTACGTGGAGAGACTGAGGGATTTGCAGATAAGTAAGACATGGAAGGACAGAAGAAAACTAACTCAGGCTGGGAAAAGGCTTTCAAAGTAGTATTTCACTTGACTTAAGAACTTTGGTTTCTGTGCATGCTCTAATTGTGGGCTGGTTCAGTGGGGCTGGCTCCTAGCACCTACTTCCAACATGGTAGGAATCCTTAGCTGGTTTTCTTAAATGTCACATTCCTGACGGAGCTTCCTAATTTCCAAAGCACTGAAAATACTGAGGAGGAAGATGTTTCTTAGCCTCTACCTCCCTTTGTGCCCTTTCAGGAGGTACCGTTGTTGAGTTGGGCTGTATAGCACAGAGGTCCTTTTTAGAAGTTTTGGACTGGATTAATATATCAAAACCAAAGCATGTGAATGAGTCTTCTTTTAAAATGCTTATTCTAGCAGAAATTGCAGTGCAGCCCTTGAGCAGTGGTTTGGGGGTCATGTGCTCTCCTGTGGTGCCAAGACCTAGGTTTTACTTTTTGAGGTGAGTGGTGGTGGTGAAAATTCATGTCTCTTCCCCTCCAAGTATGTGCCCCTACTGGCCTGGGTACAAGTGGGGCTGGTCTGTTTTGAAAGCAGAGAGAAAGCAAAATGTATTAAATTAGAGAGGGTCCTGGCTGTATGTTGTCATTTGCTCTGGGCATGGGTTTTCCTGCACAGTAGCCATTTCACAAGGACCTTATTTATGCTATTTTGTGACGGCTTATTGCAAATCACACCCCTCACCTTGAGTCTGCTAGAAACGCATTGAACTTCTTCATTCCTCCTTGAAGGAGCTCATTTTTTAGATGAAGTTAGTGAAGAAGTGTTGAATCGTACAGGTACAGCTATCAGGAATTGATCTGAAATAAGAATAGGTGCATGTGGCTGGTGGCTGGCCACTGTGACATGCATCTCTTCCCTGTGCTTTGCCTGGGATAGGGACATGGCAGAGGAGATGCACTCGGGATCCAGGAGCTCCAAGCCTGTCCCCAGCTCTATTTTCCTAGACAGGTATTCTTGGTGTCCTCCCTTCTTGTCCTGCCTCTTCACCTCAGCAGCAAATTGCTGAATTGCTAATCCTCAAGTCATTTAACACAATGGGACCATTGTGGGAAATACATGAATAAAAGCCCAAAAGCAGCATAAATCCCTGTGAGATGGAAGCTTGCTGCTGGTTCTGGAGGGAGCTATAGCATTTCAGCATGTTTGTCCCTGCAATTGGAGAGTTATTGATGGGCATGGTAGCAACTCTGTGAGTAAGAAATCATGTGCTGGGCCAAGTGGTTTGAATAACTAGAACTTTTCTTTCTTCTTTAAGGTGAATCCTGGTGGCAAGACGCTTGAAGAGAGGCGGTCCAGTTTGGATGCAGAAATCGACTCTCTGACCAGCATCCTGGCTGACCTGGAGAGCAGCTCTCCATACAAACCTCGGACTCAACAGGTTAGTGGCATGTTGTGTAAACAGAGAGTGGGAAAGGGGCCAGCATCGACTTCTGGAGTCAATTTGCTAACTGCTTGGTATTTGTTGTGAGCAGGCATGCCAGTTCCTCCTGATAGCATCCAGATGTGGCTGTCAATGGGGAGAAGGGCGCAGCTGCTCTGAGGGGGCATGGGCTCTAAAGCTGCCGCACCTCTGAGCAAAGGGCCTCTGATCCCGATTGTTAGATTGCCACAGAGATTGTTGGAGAAATACTTGCAAAATTGGCATTTCATTCTCCTCAACTTTCAACCAACAATAGCTTTGTGAATTAAAACCTGCTCAGTTTATGCTTTTATTTTCTTGTCATTTTTCTGTTTTGTTAACTTTTATCTGTCACACCGCCAGAAGGATCCAGATATCTGCATCTCAAGTTGTTTTCTTTTGTTTTTGTCATCTAATCAGTGGCGACAAAGTGGCTTGGACCATAGCTCAGCTGTCAGGGTGGCTGTAGCCCAGCAAGGCAGACAGGAATTCGCACTTCTCTGCTGTGTCTAGACAAGGACTGCAGGGGTGACAGTGGCTTGGCTAATTTTTGTCACTCGTCTAGGTAGTGCTGGAGTGGAGCTATTTAAGTTCTGGTGAGATGTCATCTATTTATCGGAGGAAGTTGGTGACACCCTGGTGGCACTTTAAAAAAAGGACAGTTCTTGAGATCTCATAAAATCATCCCAGATGTGTTTGTGCCCTGTCTTTCCTTCCTAATCTCACGACTGGTCTCATTTCTTACATGTGTATGGGTCTGTAGGGAATGTATGCAGCTATACATATGCTGCGTTTCTCTTACTAAAACCCCAAAGGTCGAAAGTATCAAAGGGGTAGGTGAGTGATGGGGGCACATCCACTATCCATACAAACCCTCTCTTTGGTATGTGGCTTTTTTGGTTCTTTTCATTGCTGCATTTCTTTTAAGTAGCTTAGAACCAGTAGTTTTGGAGCAGAACTAAAGTAGTGATCAGAATCTGTTTAGAATTGCTCTTGTTTAAGTTTGTGAACTGAGCAAAAGCAAAGTGAGGTCAGATTTGTGTACTTTTCAAAGTGACCATCTGCACACAGAGGCTCTGGGTTTCCATCCCTTCTGCAGGGACCTCCCTATTAAACTCCTCTTTCATTCTAGCAGCATGTGCACAGTTATTGCACAAACTTACAGACTTGTCCTTGAAAAATAGTCTGATTTAGGTTAGTCAAAAAGAGCAACAATGTAAACCAGGTACAGTTTAATCCTTTTCCCAGTGAGTTTTTGTTGTTGCGATAAATGAGACAAGGTCTGCTCAGGCATTGTGTTGAATAACCCGTGTTCATTTTGTTCGTGTGGGCCAAACACACACAAATGCACACTGTTACTGGGAAATGCTTTGTAGTGTCAAAACACTGTGAGAGTTAAATGAAAGAGATCTGTGCTCCCCCTTTTCCTTGGCAATGCCCATGGTCAGCTCCAGCATCTTTGTAGTAACTCCTGTACCCACTTCCCTGAGCATTTCCAGTTTGCTGACCGTGCAGCTGACTGCCTCCTGATACCTCTGCCTTTGGGATCTGGGATTCTGTGAATAGGTTGGGGTTTTCCACTTTTATTTTATACCTTAACCATTAAAAAAAAAGAATAAAATAGTTGCAACATTCAGATGGAAACTTCTGCAGGTGTATTTGAGTTTGTGGAAGATTTGAAGTCATAGCCCAGGTCTGGGCATCAGCCTCCAAGATGACATGTGCTATTTGGTGCACATGCTCATTCCCATGTGTTTTTTGCCCACAGCTCAGGTGGGGTCTCTGCAGACTTGTCCCCGCTTACCCGGAAGCCACGGGGTGATCAGGCTTCCAGGTGCATTACACACTGCAGGATTAGGATTCCAGGTGCAATCCAGTGGGCAGAAGAAGCTGAATTTCATCTCTGAGATCAAATCCCAACTTTCTTTATTCAGTTTATAAGGCTTCTCAGGATTTATTGGTTAACGTAATGATGTCCTGTGAAAAGTACAGATAGAGCAACTTCTAACTAGAGCTGTTAGAGAAAGAAAATGCCAGAATTGGATGTATCATCTGCTGTAATTAAAGAGTACTCAAACAAGTCCTTGAAAGGTGGAACTAGAACGTAAAGCTTTGATATTTTCCTTTGTTTGATCTGTACTAAGTATTAAAACTGGTGAGTCATTTGATGGTCTTATAGTAGGATAATAGATTAGGCTGCAAATTGTAAGGTACTTACTCAGAACATCAGCACATTTATTGGATTACACCTTAGCTGACCTTCCCAAATTTATCAGGTTAATGGCTACAGATAGGAAAATAGAGCTATGAGTTGTTTTCAGAGAAGATATTTTCAGTTGTGCTTATGTGGTTAAACCATTATAATAATTTTATAGGAATACCTTGCCCTTGGGGATACTCCTATTCTGGAATAAAAGAAATCTTATTGTTAGGTTCCTTCTTTATATTATCTTCAAGACAGTTTTAAAGCAACATAAGGTAAATTGTAACATAGTTCTCTCTCAGTGGAGTAGGAGTGATAGCAGGGTAATGACAAGCAGTTTATTTGACATACGCTGCCCATTGGCATAAATTCACACAGAGGGAAGCTCTATTGATCCTTGGTATGAGTTCAAAATTGCAAAGAGACACACACTGCACCAGGAGGTGCCTCTGACACAGAGGGATGCTCTCCACAGTAGGTCTGGAAAGTCCATAATGTTTCTCAGAACGGGTGGGCCAACGCCAATCCCCAACAATGTCTCTTACCCAGCAGACTTGCTGCTGAGACATGAATGAGCATGAATCTCTGCACCATCCCTGCATTACTTACCTGGGTGTCACTCTGATAACATTTTTTTTTTTTTTTTTTTTGCACCGGGCAGGTGACAAGGACACTGCCCTGGACTAAAAATGACCACCATTAATAGAAGGCAGGGAGAGAATCTGGGCACCTGTGGTCAGCAGTGCCCTCCTTGTACCTAGTGGTCCTGCCTAATTCAAGGCAGCTGAGTTGGAAAGCAAAGGTGGAGAAGTCACCTGATGGTTGCTTCCCATGCCTTGGGCAGAGGAGGTAGGCTGTTGCTGTCCTGTAGAGCTATGTTGCCCTCTCCTCTGAAGTGATGAGTTTGAAAAGCATTTTCTCACTGTGTATCCTTTATGGAGCAGAAAAGACCTTTTCTCCACACAGCAGCAGGTTTGGTGGGAGGAGATCCTTCTGCAAGTCAGGTATCCCAGTGAGAGTCAACCTCAATGTGTCTAAACCTCAAAGCTAAAGATTCTCTCAGGCTTCATTTTTGGAAAGTTCTTGTTCTGTATCGAGGCAGAACCCGTTCAGCAGGGTTTTCCAGCCACTGATAGTTTACTTCATATTGGCCATCAATAATGTGTAGGTGGCTTTCAATCACTGTCACCTCAGAGCCAGGTTCAGTTCGTTTATTGCAAGTGAAAGTCTCTGACTGAATCAGAGAACGTGTCAGAAGTGATTTAAATGGAGCGTTTTTCTTTTAACATTGCACATCTCTAAAAGCACAGCAAATTACAAGGCTAAATCATCATAGTTACCCCCAACACAGCAGCATCTAAGGATGTTTTCCATCATGTGAGGTGGTGTAGGAGAGACCGTGTGTAAAGAATTCAACTTAAGCTGAAGTTCTAGAAAGGACCTGTGTGACCTTCACCAGCATGACCCGTTCCAGCCTTCTGGTACAGTGAAATTGAAATGGAGAAGGCGGCCAACATGACCTCAAAATTGCCATGATTGCAGTGGCATGTGAAATATAGCTTGCCTTGGATTTTGTTTGAAGAACTACAGATGAATTGTGAAAAAAAATCTAATTAATATTTTTCTCCTGTTTGGTAAAGTTCAGAAGTGCTAGTGTGATGAGCAAAGGACAGAGATCCTCTTGTGTAGCTGCAACGTGTTTTCGTGTACATATCACACCTTCTAAATTGCAGTAACTCATTGGAAAGTTCAGAGGCAGAGAACAACCCACTGTGTCTTTCATTAGTCAAAGGAGGCACTAGTAAAAGACATTAGGTGAATAACTTCCATGGATGGGAACAGGGACTAGTCCTAAATTGTGTGAGCCCCCCGAGCAGAGGCCTGTTGAATGCTGTGGTCACCTGGCTCCTCTATTAAATGGTATTTTTCCCAGTTTTTACCTGTTCTGCTTAAATCCTTGCTTAAGAGATCAGTGCAGCAAAACCTTAAGCAAAAAAAAAAAAAATTGACAAAAAAGTGCCAAATTTCAGCTCATAAAATAAATGTTTGCATTTTTTGAAAAACAAGAAAACTTTGTAGCTCTGGAGAAAGGGTTTCCAGCAGAGACTGTGAAAATGAAATACTGGAAATAGCAGCACACGAAAGCTCAGGATTTTTTGTCCCTGCTGTGAATTATGTATTGAATGCTGATTGCTTTGTCTGGAATTGGACACCTACCTTCTGAAACTCTTGAGCTTTATCCCAAATTTCCAACAGAATGTCAGTTTGGCAAAATAGCACTTTGTGGGAGGTGTACCAGGTCATAAGATGTACCTGATCCAAAGGCATTTAGTGGGTTTTTTTAAGCATATACTGTGTGGCCAATATTTGTGTAGTATTTAAATAGCAAAAAAACTTGCTTGACCATGCATCATGGTCAAGATGAAATCTATTTGTGTGCAGCTCTCAGAGGCAGCTTGATCCAGAGGGAACTGGGCTGGCACTCTGGAGACCTGTTTCGTTCCCAGCTACCACGACTGTGCTAAATGACCTTGAACACAGCATTTCCTCAATGCTTCCTCTCAAAATCTCTTCTGTCCTTGTAGCTTGGGAACTGCTTCGATGTGATTTGCCTCTTACTGCCCATGTATATGGTATGTGGCAATGCAGAACTGTGGTCTGGGCTGAAGGCCTTTACTTGATGTGGTTGTACAAATAGCGGAAAAGAGAAGTTATCTTTTTCATCTAACAGATGGGGAAAATTAAGGCAGAGTTAGACAAGATATCTAAGGCTTCATGCCTGTATCCCTACCTCTGTGTCATTGTCCCCGGTATGAGACATCTGCCACTATCCAACACTGTCAGCCTAAGTGAGTAATATTTTGAAGGAAAAGAAGCTTATTCTCAATGTGAGCTGCAGAACAATAAAAAAGTAAAGAAAATTAAATTAAAAAATCAGTAATACATTTTCATTAAGTTCCAAACATACTGGGAAATAATGTCTTGAAATGACTGGAATTTAAAAGGGATTTAAATGTTTGCCAGTGCTGGTTGTTATTCCATCACTTTTCCTGACAACCAGTTGAGGATAATAAAAGCAGTGAAAAGGCAATGGATGTATTTTCTAGCAGAGTGATGAGACAGGATTGAACAGTATCTGCTATAGAATGGCAAACCATGGAACGAGGCAAAATGTTGAGTGCTGAAGACTCCTAGGAGGACTCTTCCATGTGAATTTCTAATTTTAGTGCTCCACTTACAGCTGTGTCAGGAATGCACGGCTAAGAGTTCGGGTGTTTTATCTTTGTTTATGCAGAGCTTTATCTCCAACCATGAATAAAGCCTCCTACTCAGCAAGGAACAGCACATTCCCCCTGCTTAGAGAAAGATCCTTGTGATTGCTCTTGGTTTGGGCTAGGAGGCCCTGTGAGAAACAGATTGCTGAATCTGTATTCAAAATAGTGCGTGCAAATTTGCTAGTCCAGGCTCAGAGTTGGTTTCATTGTTCCTGTTATTTGCTTGAACCTGGCTGCTTAGGTTGGTACACAGCAGAAGAATTTTGCAAGTGAAGTCCACTCCAAATGGAGCACTTGCTAGCATCTCAGTTGTCAGGAATGTTTTTCTTTCCTTTAAAAAAGAAAATTTAGGGTTGCAAACAGATTGAGATTGATTTGGTGGGTTCAGAATTAATTCATCCCTCCTGTAGCATTCATGTGACAGAGAATTTTATGGTTTCTCCATTATGGGACTCAGGAGGATATGTCTGTTTCAGATGTTCAGGTTGGGCTGAAATCAATGGCTTAGCTTCTGTCATCTTCACATGTGATATTTGAGGTAAATAAAAGTTTCCTGGCCTCTTTCTGCTGGTCTGAGTATGTGGGCATCTGCGCAGCTTTGCCAAAGAGGCTTTTGTGTCCAGCAGTCCGGGGTGGTAGCCAGACAGTACTTTCCCAGTTGCAAGTGGTTTTGTGTATTTGCTCACTTGAGGTCTGTGCATTTTGGGTTTTGTGGGCTTTTTAATCTCTTAGTCTGTAGGATAGAGAAGCTCATTGGGAATAAACCTATCTGCTGAGACTGAGAAGCATCCCTTGTCCATACTAAAGGGTTGATAACCTTTTGGTAGGACCATCCAGCTATTTCAGAGCTTCTGTGGTACATACTGCTTTTCCTGAAGTCTCTGAGCACTGCCATTTTGCCACTGACTTGTACGGCTCATGTGGACACAGAGGGATAACACTCTCTCACAGAGGTGTGCCTATGCTTGGTGTTGAGCTGGTGAGCTCCAACACTTGGAGCAGCATCAAAGGGCTTGTGCAGACTCACTGCAGGGCTGCTGGCTACGGCTGTTCTCAGTGGGCTGTGACAGTTTTGCCATAGTCCTGGACATCAGAAATTGCATGGGCTGTTTTAAAGATGGGGTCACCTCTGAGAGCTGCACTCCTGCTTCTGACTGCAGCACACCAGCTTTGTGCTGTTTGGAAAATCCGAATGGATTACTGAAAGAAGAAAAGGAAACGTCCCATCTGGAGTAATTTCACTAGGTTCCTCCCAGCACTCAAGAATCAAAGGCTCTATATCCAGAAACCCTTCTTCCTGCGGTTCCCCTCCCCAAAGGCAGAGTGAGAGTCCCACCCTGCCTGGGTGGTGTTTGAGATGGTCCCAGGGTTGAAGCTTTCTACGAGCACCCCAGTGGGTGTGCTGGCTGTGAGCAGCACACATCTGTCACGCCTGACATGTCTGCAGGCAGGAGTGTGCACAGGACAGGGATGTTCAGCCACGAACGGGTGAGCTGGGAGGCATAGCCAAGAGATGATTTCATGTGTGTTCGGATTTGGTCTTTCTCTGTATGAAGGGGAAACTTTCCTGTGCTCATCAGCTCCAGCCAGTGCATGCGGCAAACTGACTCTGCTCTGATTAGCAGATGCTTGAATCGGTTGCATCTGCTGGTATGTATTAAACCTTAATCCTTTTGATAAGAGCATGTCCATGAAGATTTTTAAAGAAAGTTTTCTGAGATACCAGATTATCAGCTTGTCACAGATGAACAGGATAAGAGTGACCTTTGCAGGGTATTATTTCTTCCTCTTGTACTATCATCGCAGTGAAAATAAAGCAGCACTACTCCTGCTGTTTCTTTTTTTCTGATATATATAATCAAGTTCACAGAAATATCAGTAAGGTTTTCTTTTCCCCTTTCCCCTTTCTCTTTTTTGCATCCATTTGGGTTTCCTGCCTACGTGTTTGGCTACAGCTTTAGATGACAACTAGCATTGGATATATTGGACTTTAAAATCTGTGCAGGCATCTCAAATTTGTGCGTGGATAAAGACAAACATTTACTTTGGGAATAGTGATAAAAAGCAAATAGTACCTCATAATTTGGTCTTTTTCTCGTTCTGCATTTGGGATTGTTTTGCAATGAGGAGTTGAGAGCAGGGCTCTTGTTCTCTAAAGCTGTTCAAGGCCTTCTACCTATTGTTATGTTCTGTTTTCTGTCTTTTTCCCCACAACGGGACCAAGATGCTGTATATCATCATCTCAGGAAGCCTGTCATCATTTCCCCATCCTTGCTTTTTGGCACTCACTGTGGTTTGGCACTCTTCTCAAAGGGACCCGACACACTTCACAAGCTGTCCGTGTGTCCAGCCAGCAAAGAGCAGCTGCCTCTAGGGCAGAGACCTGTGTTTTGTTGGGACACAGACTCTACTTGTGTTCTTTCATGGGTCGATGCATCTGAGTGCTTCAGTGGCGTCAGATTTACCACCATGACAGCAGCCCTGTGAAATAGGGAAGTGCACTGGTTGTCTCATGGGCAGGAGAGGAACCAAGGCGCTGGGCGATCAGATGACTTGGTTTGTGCCTGGGTCACCAGAGGAGCTGAGGCCATGGGCACCCTATCATGGATTTATCCTCCTCTCATAGCACATGTGAGTGGAAGGGCAGAGCGCACATGAGAACATCCCATGTTAGGAGGATTTAGAGAAGCCTCGGGTGTGGGGAAATGCATCCATCTCTGCCTTGGAGTGAGTGAACCAAGCAGGGGAAATAAAAGCCCTTATTTGCCTTCTGTGAGAGAGTGTTGCTTGACACTCAGCTACAGTTCTGTGATTTACAGTCAGCAGACTTCTTGATGTGATGCCTTGACAGCAAACCCACAAGAATTCAAAGCCTCAGACCCAGAAAGTTGTCATGTCCTTGACCTGTATCATTACTCTCTGATCTACTGAGCACTCCAGAAGTGGGAAGTTGGGTTTTTTCCCAGCTGCATATGGCTGGAAGTTGAACTTAGTCCTCTGGCACAATGCAGTGATTTCCCCATGCATGCGACAGGCACTCTCCTGCCCAATGCCCATCAAGGAAATAGCTGGAGAGTTTTTAACTGAAAGCATAATGGATTAACTCTTCCTACCCAGCACCCATTGGTGTCCAGCAGTTGGCTGCTCCCCAGATATGGTTTGTATCCTGTGACCACTTTTAAGTGGGTCTAAGAGATGGGTGTATGTGTGAAGAACTCAGTTCTGGGCAGGAGTTATCTGGATCCATGTCCTGGGGAGCTGCAGCGATGTGCTGGCTGTCCTCACTGTGGCCCATGGGCTGGCCCATCCACACACGTGCGCAGTGAGCTCCCAGCCCACTGTGTGTCTTGCAGGCAATCTGAACTTTTGATCTTCCAGACTGTGCTGTAACCAGGATCTCTGACCTGGAACATGGATTGTTTGGCTGACATACACAGACAAATGCCAAGGCTAATACTAGGGGGAGAAGGGAAGCAAGAGGGGCAGTCAGGAGAGGTAACAGATGAGAACAGGAAGAGTCAGAGTCTGCTCAACATGCAACGTATAAGTCCATAGGAAATCAGGCTTCCTTTGCTCTGCTCTCGTTGGTTTTTGTTCCTTTTGTGTTGTGTTTTTCTCTTCTGCACACAGGAGGAACCAGCTGCATTTCCCTCTCTGCTAGGGAAAGGAAATAGTTCAGAGCCAAGGGAACAGCACAGCAACTTATAGAAACACCTGCATGGCAATACATCACTTAGAACTTTGCTCCCACTGTGGCCTGTGCTGGATGTATTCCCCAGGCCGTTCCCACCAAAGTGGAAATGATGGCCTGTGGTTCGTGCATCACACTCACGGCAGGGAGAGCATTGCCTTGGTATGCCTTTGAATTGTCTTGAATCTATCCAGAGACCATTGCAGGGCAGGCATAAATCCTACTGTGGGAGTTACTGTTGGGTTGTGCTCTTTAGAAGAGGAGGGCAGCTTCCTTCTGCTGTTGTAGTTTCTAAACACATTTGAAAGGTGAAGGCCCAGGCACACTGGGAAGCCCTGGCATTTGAAGTATGGCCTTCCCAAGTTTGTCCTGGTTACTGACCGGTGCCTGTTTGCATTAGCACTTGCAACTTTTCATGCATTTATCCTTGTCGTGCCCTGAGGAGGGAGAAGTTTGATTCTTTTGTTCTGCAAATGAGAACTGAGGCACAGAGAGACCATGCAGCTCATTGTAAAACAGGGCCTTGGGCAGACATCAGTGACGTTCTGAGATGGTGTTGTGGTTTTATGGTCCCTCCTGTCTTGCTAGGTCTATTTTCACAAGGGTCTGCCCTACGTCTCTCTAGAGAGGGGGAACCTCTCCCCAGAGCCCTTGCTGGCCAGTCCAAAGGCAGAGCAGGTCTGTTCTCAGCCTCATTTCAGACAGGGCTGCCTGTAAGGACCTAGAGCCCTACAGAAATGTGAGAGCTGGCCTTGTAGTTTTTACATCAGACCCTGCTACCAGTGTGTAAATTAACATGATACATTTCTAGCCTGAACATATCAACATTATTCCAAGATGTTCCTAGTTCGAAATTTAGTTCATTAAAGTAAGAGGCAGAGGCATCTGTGAACGGTTTGAAGGGCTGTGTCTATATTTTCTCTTATTGATTGCCTTTTGCCTTTCTGTCTGGAACCTTTTGAGAGATGACTGTGATGCTGAAATGCATTGTCTGTTTCTGTATATTAAAGCTGCCTAGGCTAAAAAAAAACCCAACCCACACCCAGCCTGTATCTGAGAGCCATGAATTGATAGATCCTTGCTATAGCTCTTCAAATAACTGTAAATTACTCCAGGCTGTTACAGTTTCATTGTAAGGAAGTTCCTTCCTTCCTTGACTCAAACTTCTTTGCATCACAGTAAAATGCAATTAGGTGACGTACTTATTGTGGCTTGGAAGCACTTACAATTCTCTCAGCTTTATGTTGTCAACTTTTACTCAATAGCAGGCTCGTGGACTGTGTCACTGTGCCGGTGTTAGCATATATTATCACCATATGGTGTTTCAGTAGTGAATAGGAAACTTCTATGAGTATGTAAAAGAGGATGAAATGGAAAAAAAATATTACAGCAAGATAAAACTAACGTGCTGCTTCACTGCTGAAAGTGAGCGCTCTAACAAACTGCTGTTTCTATGGGAGATCAATAGTGTATTGGTCCAGTGAGTATTGCTGTCTTCTCCCACAGATTTAAAAACAAAAACTAAATGAAAAATGGACCTGACCAGAAAAATAAGATTTTGAAGCAGTTATAAATACTTCTGCCAATGTTTGCAGTCTGAGACTGATCCCTCCCTGCTCAAACAAAATATTTTGAGTCTTAGAATGAATTCTTCCCTTGGAAGGAAATAGTTTCATGTGCATAAGTACAGCAAGAGCAAGGGCAGGTTGTGCAGTTTGCATGGCATTATGTGTAAAGATAGTTAGGATCGTTGCAATTGTCTCACTTGGTTGTCAGCATAACCCAGGTCAGAGACTTTGCTATCTTGCCGCAAGTAGCACTGTTACTTATCTTTGGGTTGACAGGAGATTGAGTATGTTATCCACTCTGGAGTGATTTGTAAGATGTTATGAGAGCCCACTCCTGTCCCAGGAAGCTCAGAGCCATAAAGAATTGCCATCTTGTGTACCACAATCACTCCAGTCATTCTGGGGTCTCAGGCAATTTTGATGCCTTCTTCCAAAACCATTAACTTCTGATCCTAGGAGAATTCAAGAAACATGGGAGGCACAGTTGTGTTTCTATCCAGCAGAAAGCTGGGATACCTGTGCAGTTTCAAGCTGTGATTATCAAGAGGGGAAGAGAAGGTGTTGGGGTTGATTACTGTGCTGGTTTGCAGAAGGATCAACCGTGCATTACGTGGAATATCTGTGCAGTTAAAACCCTTTTGCAGGTTAAAAAGTGATGGATAAAATCTCTGTTGTTCAGCTGGATTTTTTGAGCACTGTGTAGTTCATCAGGGCGATAGTACAAATATTGTTTTGAATTCTATTTAATTTTTTTCTGGAAAGATTTTGACTGGAGTCTGCATCAGCAGCTAATGTCCAAAGTGCAAGACAGGGGATCAGGAATAGGGTGACCACAAAGGTCATGGTGTTTTATGAGGCCCCAGTGATAGAGAGTTGGTACCATGCTCGAGACAGCAATCTTTACTTCACATGAAAAGTTGTGGAGATATCTTTCAGAGGATGCAATTGTTAAGTGCTTCTTTCAGGTAAATGTATATGGTAAATGTTAGGTTTTGAAGGTATCTGGAAAAGCCAGAACTGGCACCCCAGAGCAGAGCTGTTTAATACTGGAAATCATTAGGCTTTCTGGCAAGACTTGCCTTTGACAAGACTTGGCTTTGACACTGTTGAGTAATGTGGTCATTTCTAACTAATGGCAATAAAACTTTAGAGAACACCTGCTGTTTCGATATTGAACATATGTGTGCGTGCTCATGTAAAATCACAAATGCATGCAGGTCTAGAGAATACAATTTATATTTGGCGTCTTTCCTACAGATTGTATTTCAGAACACCTTAAAGTCTTCCTGTAAAATAATTTCAGAATCGAGCTCATTAATGGAGAGTAGAAGATGAGGTAAGGAACAAAGACAAAGGAGGAAAAAAGTGGGTTTTGTTTTGTTTTGTGGGTTTTTTTAAAGGCAAAGCATCCATTTGACAAATTCAATCATTTGCTGAATGTACTCAATGATTTCTCAGGAGGACATATGGACAGTCTCAGGAGACTGCATGATAGGAGCTGCATGGAGCCAAAAACAAAATGATGGGCTGATCGCTTAAAAAGTATAAATGGAGGGAACATCTGAAGATCTCTCGCTCTTTTGCTTATGAGGCAGTGCTGGATTATCCCCTATAATCAGTGCTTTCGCCAGTCCAGTTTCAAATAAATTAAATGTAAATATCTCATTGCTTTCTTTGGGTGATTATTCCAGGCTGAAATGTATGCATCTGCTGAGAGCTATTTGACTTTAGTATTTCCTTTCTTAATTTAATCTCCCTGTTCTGAGTGGCACTTCATATATGTGTCTGTGCATGTGTGCTCGTACCATATGGATTTATACCACATCTATACATACAGAGTGCGAGGAGGTTGAAATTCCCCAGTACAGAGCTGTAATAAAAGGACTGACAGACTGGGTCTGTAATATGCCTGACCTGACAATTAAGCAAACTTATTACCATGTCAGCCTGCCAGATGGATCATCTACTCATGATGTAACGTGTATTGCTTCTTGAATGTATTGGAGTGCAGTTTCCTATTTTATGTTTGTTGAGCTGGGAAAGGGAGAGGGAAGACACAGTTTTATTTGAACTAAACCCACTCGTTTCAAGTGTGTTTAATGATAGCAATATGTGACAGATAAAATAAAATCCTAGGCCCTGGTCCATGTTTATTTTAATTTCAAGCAATGGGGAGAGATGGAAGAGATAAAATTATAGGCTAAAAATGTCTCTTGTTGTAAAATAGCAGCTTGAGCCCTGAAGGCACTTTCCTTGCTGCGCTCTGCAGGGTTCTCAGATACATCCGTCAGAGCCTGGCCGGGTAGGAATTTGGGGCTTTGGCCCTGAGAAAGGTCAGGTTTGACAGATTGGCATAAGCTTCATAATTGTTTTCTCTTAGCTTACTAAAGATATTAAGGCTACACTGAAAGAGTGGGGAGGAAAGAAGTACTCAGTCTGAAGCATCCATTTCTTTTAATGAAAGCGGTGAGTTCTTCTCAGAACTGTGTTGTAGACATCCCTGAGACTCCCAGCCCCCTACCTGCTGTTGTGTAACCTTGGCTGAGCCAGCTGGTGCCTCTGGGCTGCAGTTCTCTTAAATAGGGAAAAAACCTATCTCCTTGCCCATGTGCTTAGTGTACGGTGTTTGGGTGAATGTTCAGTACCTGGTGTAGTGAGGATTCATAGGTGATGTTGTACCATTCATGACTTAAAGTATTTCCACCTGGACCTCTGGGGCTTTATTCTCTTCACTCTTCTGGACAGTAGCATGGGGGGATTGCGATAAAGAGCCTCTCTCCGAGGCTTATGTTGTGCACAGCCTTGCAAGTTTGTGCAGCTGTTTCATTTTTCTGTGTGTCTGAGCTGATAGAGCCAACACCAAGGCAGGTATCCACTTGTTTTTGAAATACTTACCAAGGTGCTGTTCTCCATTTTCAAGCTGTTCTCTGCTAGAACAGCCTAAGGACTCTTTATACATCTAATCCAGGTCCCTCGAGCTCTTAGTACACCTCTGAGGAGCTGTAGGCTCACCAATCAAGCAAACATGAAAGCGATCCTCTTGTTCTGCAAAGATGCTTGAACTGGCTTCCCAAGGGGAATGTTTTGCCCAGCAGCTGGGAGTTTTTCCTGTGCATAAGTGCAGTCTGGTAAAAGGGAAGCAGTAATGATTAGTGCTTAGAACTGCCATCTCCCTTGGAGATGCATTTTGTGGGGATGTACCAGTGCATCCAGCACTAATTCTGCCACATGCTATTGACTGGCCCTCTGTTATTTGCACTTCTCACATGCAGAATCATTTGATAAGAGCATTTTGCTATCCTGTTTTCTGGACTCTGATAAATGCTCTTGTAGGACTTGCAGTTGGCAACTGAGCTTGGAAGGAAGTCACTTCTGGAGTGTATTCAGTCAAGTCCATTTTGTCCCGACTCGTATCATTATAGTGTTGGTCGACTGCTGGTTTTTTGTTAAAGACAGAAGTAGCACAAGTCTGGTTTCTAGAAAAAGAAAAGCTACATCTGAAACTGGAATTTAAGCCTTGGCTTTTCAGTATTTTTCTGTCATCTGTCAGGATATACAGGCCTGAAATTAAGAACCTGAACTTGTCCATCCGGTGTCAGATGAATGGTCGCTCCAGCTCAGTGTTCTTCCCATGGAGTACCGAAGAAAGAAGACAAGAGTGGTGCAAATTCATAGCAACACTGCCTCAGAATATTTCACTTTATCTAAGAATTTGCAGTTAGTAGGAACTGGCTTGATAAAAATTATGTCTTCCTTAATATTAAATCAGGGATTTTTCTTTCATTAGAACATCCAATTGCTTTACGAATGCATGTAACTCTCTGGAATTTAAAGCATCCCATGGCAAAGAAGTCCCATGGAGGTGGGGCAGACCCACCTTATTCTTGATATTTTCCATTTACCTCCCACTAGGGTGGTTTCCTGTTGCTTTTTTCTAGCACTGGAAGAGACAGAACATTCGTTCCTCCTGTTTGTACCACTCAGAATTTAGCTGTCTCTTTTCAAGGCTCAAGGCTCCTGGGATATTTAGTTATTTGAGTGGAATTTGAAATATTTAAGTGCAGTATCAGTTTGTTTCTGATCAGGTATTGTTGTCTAGCTACAAACTGGTGGGCTTGCATGCAAAAAAAAAAAAATGGAAGTGGCTATTGGACCTGTGCTGCTCTATTTTTTATTTGCCATTGACTTATTCTGAAGCAATGGATTAACTGTGGATTTTGTTTGTTAGAGGTGAAGCCTGTGATTCAGCTGTGGGACTTTCAGAGTAACTTCCTTAGAGTCCTGCTTTTTTTCTGGTTTGTTTTGGTGTTTTTGTTTTGGTTTGTGGGTTTTTTGTTTGTTTGTGGTTTTAGTTTGTTTGTTTGTTTCCCCTCAGTCATTGAGAATTAACGATATGACTAGATTTTGACCTCTCTGCCAAACTTCTTGTGTGACTTCCAAAGACAGTATCCATGGGCACTTGGATGCTTGCATCCAAATACCAAGTGATAGGAGACATACAAGATGACTGATTTGGGAGAGATCTGATTCAGCCACAGTACTTTGGAGTACTTCTCCCTTTCTTCTCAGGTCTCTCACATGTCCCTTTATTTTCAGTAAGATTTTTAATTTTTCTAGCATTAAGTTTCCCATCTGTAAAACAGAGATGGTAATAATCACATATCCCACCTGGCTGTCTGACTTCAGAAAGGATTTTCAAATCTTCAGCTGATTTGAAAAAAATATTATAGCTTATGTAAAAAATTGTTTCTTGCAGTGAAAAATCGGTATATCAAATACTTTAATTTTCTATAAGGGAATCAGACTCTTTCAAATGTGTTAGGTAATGTTTTGCATTATAGATTGTGTGCTGTTAATTTCAAGTTCTATGCAGAGAAGAAACTGTTGAGTGTACTTTAGTGATTTATAATATTATTTGATCAGTGTGTTAGTAGTCTGGCAGATTTTAACTTTCAGAAACCCCTGAGAGTTCAGTACATTAGAGATGAATAAGCTATGTACATGAACATGTGTGCTTTTATTGCTAAAGCTAAATTAAAACTTGAGCCCTTTCGGGCTGAATTAGCTAGTACTTCTGCAGCTCCTTTTCTGTCTTCCAAAATTCCTCTGTGCAACCAGTATGAATCTAATGTGCTCTGCATTATTTTTCTGCTTTAACATGGAGACCTGGAGAGACAGTGAAAGCTCTGTATAGAAAGTATTGTGAAGTGAGGGAGGGAGCCCAACAAAGCTAATTATACAGACACTCCCACTCTATTACCCTTTAGAGAAATTGAGCCTAACATTCTGCTCTGAAGCTTGTTAAACTATTCTTTTTGGGTGCAAGGAGCTTATTGAGGGAATGAAATAGCTACACTATGTAATCAGAATGGGAATTGGAGCAGATCATTATATTTACTCATTTGATTAGCCATAAAATAGCTGCTGAAGTCCCCATTTTAAATCTGCTTAGCAATTGTGCAGCAGGGCAAACTGGGTCTTTTAATTAGAAAAGAAAAGAGATTGCAGTATTTTTTATAAGTAATAAATATATAAACACACACACATTGTGATCCTGTTTATGTAAATAACCTCTTCCCTGTGGGTGTTCTTGCCTCTTAATTGTTCAGGGTCTGTCTGCTTCCAGCTGCAAAGAAAAGGGGAATCACGTGTCTACATTGGAAAGAACAGTGTCTGCGACTTAAAATCCAGCCACAGATTTAGATTAGACATTAGGGTAAAACTGCTATAGGAGGGATAGGTAACCCTAGAAAAAGATGGCATGGAGAAACTGTAGGTCCTGGATTACCGGAAGGGCTTTAGGTCAGGTTGTGCCAAGGTCTTTCAGGAGCAGTTTAGGCAGGGTCAGTCCTACCTTAAGGGAAAGGACTGGACTCAACAGTCTCTTTAGGTGCCTTTCGACCTGTGAGATTTACTTAGGAGAGGTGAGGCCATACTGCATCATCAGGGAGTTGGTTTCCTTTGACCAGCTCCCATTCCCTGGGAGAGCTGGAGTCTGAGGAGGGCTCAGGCAGGGCCAGTTCATGGTCTCCCCCAGACATCCGAGACCAGCAAGTCCTGAGCTGCCTTGCAGTCACTGCCCACCTTTGTGCACAGAGACTGCCAAGGATGCCCTGCTTTCTCTCTAAGAAAATGCAGTGCCCAGCCACTGATCTGTCCATAAAGGCTTGGAAATGAGCCATTACTGAAGGTTTCATTTTCCAGCTGCCTTTGCTATCTGAGGGACTTGCAAATCAGAGCAGATGTTCTAAAGGCAGCAAGCTCTGTAGTAGCCACTGGTTTCTCTGTTTAGGACTGTCACTAATGTTTCCTAAGTATAAAATATACCTTTAGGAAGTCAAAAGCTGTGAAAATATTTTAGCTTTTTATTTATTTGGTTGTAAAACAACCTGAATCAGGGAAATAAGCTTGGTTACAGAGAGCAGACTTGTTTTTAAAATGCATTAGACTATATGTGGAGGGCTGACCATTGATAAGCATCTGTTGTGGTGCTGCACCTTTGTGGGTCACTGAAAAGTCATGTTATTAACAACAATAACAAAATCATTCTTTTGATGTTGCCTTTGGATGAGAAGACCTTTGAACAGCAGGAAGGGGCACAGTAGCATTTTACCATTACAGTTGTAAAGGATGAAATAAGTATTTGGCCTGTTGACTTGTTGGGTGTTTTTTTTTTGTTGGTTTTTTTTTGTTGTTGTTGTTGTTTTTTGGTTTTTTGTGGACAAATGCTCCAGTATTTCCTTTTTGGTAATTGATTTAACTGGTGCCATGGATTAGAATCCACTTGCAAATTCCCTGAAATCCTATTGTGTTGAGAAGTCAACTCCAGAGAGGCTGAGAGCAGTCCCTCCCAGATGTGCTATGGGCAGCTAAAAGGACACACCTAGGGAAAGAAATGCCAGCACTGGCTGTTCTGTATCTGCCAAGAGACATTGTTGCCTGGGGATTGTTACTCTGACATTGTTCCATAGCACTAAATTATATAAGGAGGACACTGGGCAGGCCAAAAAGAAAAAGAAAAAAAAAAAGGAAAAAAAAGAAGTGCTATTATTAGACCCAAGATACCATTAGTTATAACTCCAGGGCCAGGAGAACGAGCACCTAACTATAAAGAGGTTAGAAGTGTACTGTAAATTTTAATGAACACCTAATTCTCTTTTTAATGTGGCTGGAACACAGGCAGTGAACTGGGGATGTTCTCCATTGCCCTGCATCACTGTAAGCACCTGAGGGCCCACCTGGCTGTCAGGAGGAGCAAGGGAAAAGGGGGAAAAGGTGGCTCCATTTTCACTTGAATGTGGCAGCAAAGCTATTTAAGGGCTTTCTCTGACATTTTGCATACTTGTAGCTTTCATTGAAATTAATGGAACACTTGACTTTGGTGCCAGATCCTTTCGTTTTCTTTCCATCTACCAGCCTGTTTCTATCCTTTCTGTGCCACAAGGATGAAGAGAGCCCTAGTCTAGTCTCACCAGCACAGTATAAGCCAATAACTGGCCAAGTGATGATCCTGGAGGAACATTTTTAATACATCATCCCTTTTGATACATGCCTTTCCCAACTGAGTGGCTGATTCGCACCCAAGTAAGCAGGGTTTGTGTTTTGAGCACGTCTGTGAGTTGCAATTGTTGACTGGATCAAGCTGTCACTGTGTCACTTAAATGTTACAATCTCTCAAGATGTCACGATGACTTTTAAATTGAAGCAAAGGTGATGGCTTCCTTCTCACATCAACAGCCGTGCCATTTCCAGAGCTGTGCATTCTGGTGCTCTGCCATCTGCCTTCTGGTTTGAGGATTTCTATCCCCCCAGCCTCCTTCCTGGGGTTATTTGCATCTCACCTGCCTGCCTGCTGTGAGAGCACAGTTAGATCAGGACACACAGCTCCGTGCTTTCAGTCAACCAGGTGTTTCCAGCCAAGAATGTAACTTTTCATGGTAATTTCATGTCATTTGCATAGGATTCTCTCCCTTCCAGGGAAAAGTGTACCCCTGTAATCTGATCTAAAAGGGCTCCTAAAAGAATTATTTAACTATTTCTCTAGAAGCATGTAATAAATTTCCCGGGAGGACTGGTGCTCTTTTGTGTGGTGGAGGAGTGAGAAAGTATTTAGTGAGATTTCCCAAGAGATGAGCCTGAATGTATCTTTTCTGTAGACATATCTGCTATTATTGCTCATTGCAGGGACATGCTGCAGTGCACAGAAGCAGCTTTGGCTTTGCTCGAGTTCTGCCTCTTCAGAAAGGGCTTTCTCTTCTGGAAGAGCTGATCTCACTAATGCTTGTTTAGGTCCAAACACTTGGGTGCCTCTGCTCAGTGAAGAAGTGCTGGGTTGGGTTGCTGGGATGGTCTCACATAGGTGGAATTAGCTACCCTTGTGCAACGCCCCCCACCAGCACACACAGAGCTTTTGATCTGTGAAGCAAAGGCAAGGGCACAGATGTTTCTATTCATGTCCAGTTGTAAATGCTGGGAAGTCTCTTTGTGAGCTGCGTTTTGGCATTTGCAGAGCAACAAGTCTGATGCATGTGTTCATGTGACAGGCAATGGAGAATTCCTTGCACTTCTGGTGAATCCATCAAAAGTTACTGGTCTCATGCTAATCCCTTAAGATCCTACCTGCATTGGAGCAATACCCACCAGCAGCCTGAGGACCTGAGGTTACAGCGTGCACTCCTGCTCTTGATCTGGTTGTCATGGTCAGTGTTTTCAGATGAGGAGGACTTGGAGTAAGGGCAGGTGAAATGCCTGAGCTGCTGTGACAGCTGAGCACTTACATGCTGGTGGTGTTGCTCACAGTTGCTGAGATTTTGGAGAGGAGGAAAATGAAATCAAATCTTGAATGCTATGGGAAATTTGGTCTTTGGCATCTGAGTAGGAAAATGTGTGGCATTCAGCATCCACAGGGAACTTGGTGTTCAATTGGGCAAAGAGCTAGAGAAGCTGAAAGTATTACCTTCTGTCCATTTTAAGGCATGGATGTCACTGCCTTTAGCCCACTGAGTCTTTTCCAAGGGATGTCCTTTCCCAGGCTGAGCTGGGAGGTGAGTATGCTGCTGGTTTTGCATAGATGGGTGAATGCAGGAAACCCCAGAGCCGCACTTCAGCCCGCCCTGCAAAGGAACAGGTCACCTCCACTTCTGGGTTGGCAACGTTGAGCTTGATTTTCTCCCTGGCCTTTGGACTGCCCAGTCTCAGGTCCCTTCCAGTTTTGGCAGAGCAGGAGATGGTTTGGAAATGCTCCCCTCTGACAGGGGTGGGCAGTGAGTAGACTCACCATTGCAGTCAGCTCTTGCTCCAAGCACTCCATGATATAGTTAATGCTGCCTGGTGGGAAGCAACTACTTCTGTGAAGCCCTTTGCAGGATCTTTGGAGTCTGCCCATGCAGTGTTTCTGTCTGTGTGTCCCTCTGCCATTCAGGGTTGGTGGAATGACTAAGTAGTGCTGACGACATTAGTTGTTGGCCTGTATTAATTATTTCTGCGGATTCTATTTACTTGCATGTTCCCTATGGGAATGCTGTGCATACAGATCACAGCAGCACTTAATTTTATTGCACTGAGTGGCTGAGGTTGGGGAAGGGGAGGGGGGAGAGGTGAGAAAGGGTCGTGTATGCGTCAGCCCTGTCAGGCTTTTCCTTCTGTTTCATTTGTGCTGAGGTTTTTATTATCATTAAGCCGATTGTATCTGTGGCACAAAGGGCTGAGTTACCTCGGTAACCACGCTAGCTGGGATGGTAATCCATTTATAGCATCACTGCTCAGGTCTGATTAAATTAGCATGCTGATGACGTAAATGCTTGGCTGGGTGATGCTGATGAGGCTGCTCCTAATAGGAACTCTCGCCCTTACATTTATTCTCATTTATTTCATGAGACCCCTGCAGGAAATGTACAGAAATAAGGCTACAGATGATTGACTCTTGTTTTCAGAACAACTTGTGCTGCTAGCAACAGACAGCGCTTGATCTGAATGCAGACGGCAGCCTGCACATTTCGCCTTGTTTCCTCCCGCTGCAGAATTCCCCACACAGCCCTGCCGAGGCAGAGCCCCGCTCTCGAGCCCTGCTTGCCATCTGCCACAGCAGCAGCGGGAGCAGCTCCTCTGTCTGATGGGTTATTTCCAGACACCGCTACAAAAGAAATAAAAAAGGTAATAATAAAAGAAAAGGAACACCCTGGTTCTCTACTCCCTCTTGTGAGATTCCTGCAAACACGGACATCCTTTTACTGACTCGAAACAAGCCAGTTATTTATGTCTGAATTTTCAGCATTGAACAATACCGTTCAGTGCTCACATTTAATACCATGTGGATCAAATGCTTTCGGCATCTTCTGTCCAGCCCCTTGAGGGAAAACACTGACAACTGCATGATCACATCGCTGTGCCTGTTGTTTGATGAAGTGGTGAGAACAAGGGGACTGAGAGTTGCTGAAATTCCCGGTTTCCCTTCCCAGCCCTGCCTCTGATTTACTGGATAAGGAGTCTTTGGGGCAAGCGGCTTCCTAGCAGGCCTTTTGAGGCTCCCAGGACTTCAGTTTTTCATCTGTGAAAAGAGAATTAAAAAAGATGCTTTTTTTTTTTTTTTCGTTTTTGCAAGAAGCATGGGAGGGATTAAGTGTGTTTAAGTTCCAAAAGTATTGGAGATCCTCAGGTGGAAACTCTGAGGTTCTGAACAATTTACCATTTTAATTGTCAGATTTGATTTATCCAGTCAGCATACAAGGATTTAAAAGGAATTTTTGAACAAAAGCAGTTTTGGGATGGAGGACTAAAAGTGCAATAAATTTTAAGTAGCAATAAATAGTTTGGCATTTGCCCTGGAGTATGAGCAGATGTGGCTGCACAGAAACCGCTGGAGCTACACCTGCTTTGAGTAGGATTTGGACATGGAAATCTGTTATTTGTGAAATAAAAGAGCACGGTTTTGAGACATGAATGCGTATGGGCAGTACTGTCATTTTCTAGGCCTGCAAATTCTCATCTAGAGCTCACAGGGCTTTTCCTCCGGAACGTTGGGTTAAAGGGATGATGTTTCAGTGCATGGGAGTCCTCTCCCTAAGCCTCTCCCAGCTCTGGTTGCTCTCTTTGAGAACTACCCAGCGCTCAGAGGATCCAGCCCAAAATTTCGAGTCATTGTTCCGTTAAAATGAGGGGCACTGAATTCATCAGTGGCAACGCTTCACCTGCATGGCAGCCAGCTGAGCCAGAGCATCCCAACACTGCTCTGTTGGCTCAGTGCATCCTGTGCAGTGATAGGGAGCAGCTGAGCTGGGGATGCTTCTGCCCATTCCTTGGTCTGTGTGGGACAAGTGCTGCAGCCATGGCCTCGCCAGCACCGTGGTGAGACGTTGGCTCTGCTCCCCAGCCGGCTGCCAGAACAGGTGTGCTTTATTAATGAAGGTATTTCCAAGAGTTTGATTATACCTCTGGCTCAGTTCAAACCATCCTGCTGTCAAGAAGTGCCTGCGATGCCTTGCCCTGGCGCTTTCCTTTAAATTTAAATTTTAATGGGTACTAATGTTAATTTACTATTTTCAAAGTAAAAAATGTAGAAGCCAGCAGTGTGTCCAGGACCGGCTGTGGTACTCCTTGGCTGAACTCTGCTTCCTCCAGAGGTGATGGGCACGAGCAGCATTTTTCTGCCTTATTTACTGGATAACTTTCACCTCCTGGTAGAGTGAGCTGCTCCAAGGCCCATGGACTCATGGTGATGCACCCATCACATGAGGTGATGGAAGCTCTTGGGAGAAATGTCCATCACTCAACAAGGGCACTTCCAGACTGTAAAATGGTTTGGGAAGTCATCCCTTTCCTGCTGAGGTCCACAGAATCTCTTCTCAATAAGCAAATAGTCAGCCCTCTCTTCATTACTACCCTTTGTTTAATTAACCTGTGTGCTGAGGCTGGCGAGAGTACATGGAGGGGAGGTGGGTGTCTCCTTTCCAGCAGCATTCACAAGCTGACTGGCATTATTTTGGCATCAAGGCCATGCCTGTTCTTTTCAGGGGCATCACAAGAGTTAGCTCCTCTTTTTCAGCTTTTTTTCCCCCAAGATTTATCCAAAATAAGGGTCATATTTTGGTCTGAAGGGTCTGCCCTGATGTGGTTTGCTGAAGGAGAAGTTACTCTGACTCTAATGAGCTCAAGTCAGACAAGGACCACAGGGTAGGAGGGGAAGTCCCACTGAAATTCCCCTCCCTTCCCCATGGGTTTCTGCAATTTTTGGCATGAGTGCATTGCCTTAGAGTGCCTGGAAATTTTCATTATAGGTGAGCAAAATTTCAACTCATTTGTCTACCAAATTAGAGCAAGGCAGGAGATGAACAGTAATAAAATTCCTCTTTGTTGAAACAGACCCATTCTTGCTCATTTGGAGAAAAAGAAAAACCTCTCATGTTTGCATGTGTTTGGATTTTGATGCTGCTTGAGCCTGGTCCCTCTTTTCTCTGAAGGCCTTGAGATATTTGTGTCTTATTCCAATGGGAGAGGAATCCATTGGCAGAACTTGGTTTAACAGCATGGGCACTTATTTTTTAGGAGAGGGGGAAGCAAGAGTTCTTTTTTTTTTTTAACTTTTTATTCTTCTAAAGGAAGGTTTGCTGCTTATTATCTCACAAGCTTTTATCTGGTGCTGAGTCATGGAAGTGAGAGAATGTGTAGGCGTCTTAGCATAAGAGAGAGTAATTCTGTCATTTACATTTACAGACAGTTATGCTTTCCAGAAAACATTTTTTTGTGGGTTACAAAAGTGATTAATCTGCTGTTGAAGCTGTCAAAGGAGGTTTTCTGTTTAAGAATTTTTTGAAAGGGAGAAAAATCTGTTTCTACTTATAGGAAATAATAAGGTAGACATAGAAATGAAAAAAAACATACTGAAAGAACAGACAAGAAAATGTTCCCTTTCCTAATTATATTTTTCCTTTTTCTTTTTATGTATCTATCCATCTGTCTATCAGCCTATATATCTATTTGTCTGTCTCATGGAAGAGTCGTGTGGACCTTGATACAGAGCTAAATATAGTAGAATTATGGCCAAGTTCAGCATTATCAATTCCAGCTGTTAAAAATATCATAGGATCAGTTTAAAATCATTTTTGTTTTCTCTTTAAAGAAAACTTATTTCAGTTTCTTCTTATTTTTCCCTCAGGCTTTTTAATTTTTATTTTTTAAACTTCTTCTGCACTCTTGAAAACTACTTTTTTTTAATGAAATCCAGAGTCCTCAATGAAACATTTTTTTGCAGTAGTAGTAGGATAAACTATCTCTTTCCTTCATCCTTTTTTTCTATTTTTTTTTTAATTTTCCATAATTTTCTGTCATTCTTGTTTGGTTTTTTTTTAGTTGCTGTTGTGTTTTTCCTTTATTATTAAAAAAGGGAATTAAATATAGCTGAGACAAATCCTTTCCTCTTTAGGACATATTCTCAGTGGTGAGAACTGTAGTGTTGTTGGAAGGCTAAACAGAGTTTACCAGTTCCAACCAAATTTGTAAAGACCATCAGCATCAATGGCATGATTAGCTGTGAATCTTGTTTGTTGTACCTATTTTTAAGGACAAACTGGACACAAACGATTTAGCCTGGAAATTTAGGGGTTTTTTTTCCAGCCAACTAGGCAATGATGTTTTCAAATGGTCTTCTGAGTAGAGGTGGGAGTATAAAAACTTGTTCTACCTTCAGCATGGTTCATGCCATTGTGAAGAGCATGATATGCCCAGCAAAACCTTCTTATGGGGATTCCAGTGTAGCTGATCCTATGTGGTTAGTTAGAGGCAAAGCAACTAAAGCAGGATGCCCTGCTGCAAGCTGTAGTTGGCACAAGTGGCCTTGGACAGAGAGAATGAATACTCATCATCTCAGCTGAGGAGAGCATGCAGGGCAGAAGGGATGTCCCCTTCATGTCCCACCTAGCTGAAACCCTCAGCCAAACCTCCAGTGGACTTTTGACAAGGGCATATAGTGCACAGGGCAGTGGGTAATGGCTTTAAATGGAAAGAGGGCGGGTTTGAATTAGATAAAATGAAGAAGTTCTTCCCTGGTAGGGTGGTTGAGGCACTGGCACAGGTTGCTCAGAGAAGCTATGGCTGTCCCATCCCTGGGGGGGCTCAAGCCCAGGCTGGATGGGGCTTTGAGCAGCCCTGGGTAGTGGAAAGTGCCCTGCCCATGCAGGGGGCTTGGAATTAGATGAACTTTAAGGTCCTGTCCAGCCCAAACCTTTCTATGGTAAATGCCACATCTGCCACTTGCTTTGGTTAGAAGGGTTGTTTTCAGCATCTCCCTTGGCCCTGCTCTGGTTAAAGTGTCTGCTCTCCTCACCCTCCATTTCTTACAGCTGCCCCTTCTCCTTCTCCAGACATAGTAGCTTCAACCGTGGTTCTTTGACCTTCAGCAAAAAATTATTTGTGCCATGTAAGAGGAATATTGATTTTTACATCACATGGCCCATGAGGCATCAGAAATCACATTTTTTCCCGTAAGTATGGCTTATCTCTAGCTTTTAGGAAAAAATGAGCTTTGGGCCCTCTGAGATTTCCTGTTCGGGGTGAATGGGTTCTGCATTTAGATCTTTTCACTGGAAAGCCACGCACTGCAGCTGGACTTCTAAATTAAAGAGGGGAGGGAATTAACCTGGCTTAACCTAAGTTTTGACAATTCCATTGAGAGGCCAGTGACTCATTTAGAGAATTCATCGAGTCTACAAGGGTTAGAATGATACTTCTGAAAGCTTATAGAATGTCATTGTTTTGTGTTTTAACAATTGGGTCCTGCAGTGAATTCTTGTGGGTTGTTATGGAAAAAAGATTTATTGATGACTTGTGATGCCAGGATACTTGCTCTGTGCGTAATTTTTTTTTTTCTTAAAGTACAAATACATCACAAACCACAAAAGAAAAAAATAGGATGCACTGCAAACTGGAAATTAAATATAATGTAAATATAATGGTAAATTCAGACCTAGACCTGAATTCTCCCCACACCCTTCAAGTTCAGGTCTGGAGCTTAATTTGATCTGTGACAAACAAGAATGAAAGCCATGAAACTCGATTTTGGATCCAAATTCCTTGCAGTTTTTGGGCGTCCACTGCTGAGTTTTGGAGAGTGTTGATCCCTTGTTAGAACATTGTTGAAGCCAAGCTGCTCAGAAGGACTAAATTAATACTCTCTAGTCCCAAAGTTTTTAGCATTTACTACTCCTGCCCCAGGGCTAGAAAGTCACTGTTTCAAATTCTGAAGTTAAAAATGTCAAAATCAGTTAGACTATAAATCCCAGTAGCCATCAGTATGCATTTATATGTCTACCACAAGGAAAGAAGTGAGGAGAGAAGGAGGATATGTCTGTTTGTTTTGAATTAGCACACTTGGGTTTAATTCCTAATGCAAAAGGGTTCGTGGCTGGGTGCACGGGTCAGGGTGCACAGCTGGCCCGGGAATCGGGCTGGCGCTCCTGCTGCTGTGACATGCTGAGCTGAGTCCTTGGAGGTGCTGAGGTTTGGTCCAATGCAGGCTATATTTAGGCTTGGTTATAAATTTCATCTGCTCAGGTTGCAGCAGTATGAATTGCCAAGATCTCTAGCACACTGGGTTTCGAGCAAAGCTAGGCGATTATTACCTGGAGGAGGTTAGATTTGTAGTATTCATTACCATTTGCATAGAAACCTCTGCTGTGTTCCCAGTGGGGAGAATAACCCTCTGAATTCAGAGGTAGCAGTAGGCCAAATCCAGATCTGCAACAGCCAGTGTGTTTGGAGTAAATCTGCTGGAGTGAATAGACACGCTCGAGCTGGCACCAGTGTCACTGAGATCAGAATCTGGCTTGATATAAAGCACTTAAAAAAAATATAATTCAGACAGCAAGGGGTATTGGAAAATATTTTAGTTCTCAGCTGTGACTGTGATAACCCAGTCAGCAAGTCATGGAGCAAATGTCTTGGGATGTTATTTTGGTCTAAGAGCAGTGTAAGCGAGGAAAATTATAAATCATAACTTAATCAGACTCATTAGGTTGCTGTTGATGAAGTTTAGCAACTTTTTTTTTTTTCCTAAAATTTGCTGAGCTGACAAGAGTGTGGCATAGGAGAAAGCCTGGTATTAAACTAGGATGTAGGACTTAGCTGTATCAAAATAAGTTTGACAGTTTTGGACTAAGTATATAACCTAGTCAGCAATATCAGTCATTGAAAACACAGCTCTTGCATTCCAGATAAGAATTAAGAGAAGCGGTTTTTTTGTTCTTTGATTTTTTTTGTGGGTTTTTAATGTTAAAACTTACAATGGCTATTTGTGGGTTTGTTTCCTCAAGGCATATTTAAGGAAACTGGATTAATTTATAATGCCATTTGCAACAGAACGAAGCCTGGTGAGGCAATGGATTTGACATTGCTTTACACAGGCTTTTTAGAGCAATACTGTTAGGATTCTAAATTTTTATCAATGTGTCTTTTGAGCAAACATTTTACTGTGTATTTAACGTAATTGTATGTTCTTTATGAAAAGAGGAAAATAATGCAGAAACAGTTAATACTAACTTTCTGTATTGTTTTATACTCAAGTATTCTGTGGTACAGATGGCTTTTTTGCTTGTGCTATAAATTAATGCTCTCTCTTTCGCTTTTTCTCACTGGTTACAGTACTGTTCTGGTGTTTTGACTAGAAGTGTTGCAGAGGGTAAATTCTATGTGTCTTGGTGTATGTATTTATATACCTAGAGAATAATTTTTAAAGCTACAGCAGGTGAAAGAAAACCTTTTCCAATCAGATTTCTCAACTTCGTGCTTGGAGCGTGTGATATTGTGGAAAGACTAAGGTATTTCAGGCAGTGGTGATAACCCAGGCAGACGGATAAATGAGGGAACGTTCCACTCCACTTCCCAGAAGGAGCCATCTGGGAAAACAGTTAAATTTGACCTGTTGTTGGAGCTCATCAGCCTTTTGGAAAGGTGTACATTGAACCTAATAGGAAAATAACCTCTCTGTCACATCTGCCTGTCTTTTATGGGTTTTTTTGGTTAAGCTCTTATTTTTTTGGTGAGGCCGTATAGTTTTTCTCTGCTGCTAACCACTCAAGTTATTAACTGGAATCATTTTGTAGCCCACTAAAAATACTGGCGGATGACAGTGGGTTCTGGACCTCAAGTGAACCATAAGAAAGCAGATGTTGTATGAACACAATTGTTCGCTGATGCTTCTGCTCTTCTGTACTGCTATTTGCACAGGCTTTAAAATGTGGGGAAAAGAAGAATAAAAACACATGGTTTTCACAGGAAATAGAGACAATACTAACATTCGAAAATGTTTATGCCCTCTGGTAGGATAATGTTTTAAATCTGGTTTAATAGAGTTTTGGAATTTGAAAAGATAAATAGGTTATAAATGCAAGCAATGCAGCAAATAAATGGAATTGTAAAGAAATAACAAGTAACACAAAGTAAACCAAGTAGTATCTGAGTGCGTATGTATTTCATATTATTTTATGTGTGCATATGCACACTCTTTTAGTGTTCTCTAAAATCAATAAAGGAAGAAAACTTATAAACTCTATAAACACTCTAAAACTCCTTTGCAATGTAGTAGGAAATGAGAAGCTTTTGTACAGGTTTTGGACTGTTGTTTAAATCCATTGTTTAACATACAATAGAAAATTATAACTCTCCATATAAGTTG
Organism: Sclerurus mexicanus; assembly: GCA_013396755.1. NCBI lineage: Eukaryota > Metazoa > Chordata > Aves > Passeriformes > Furnariidae > Sclerurus > Sclerurus mexicanus. The sequence goes on along the minus strand of VWZF01006461.1, from coordinate 1,419,635 downwards.
TAGAAGACTTCTCCAAAAGACTTGATGTACGCGTAATTTTGTTGTGTCACTCACAGGTGCAGACCTCTTCCCCTCATTCATGCATCTTCCACTATGCCTTCTTAATCATTTTTTTATAATCATGATGTGCATCCATGGATAGCAGCATAATCTGTATAACCCTCAAACCTGCCCATATTTATCACACGGGGGGGCTTCTTTTCCATTACAAATAGGAGGTTATAAAAGGAAGGAAAAAAACGTTTTAAAATTGGTGGATGGTGTAATTATGATACTTTAAGTTTCACTAGCTTAGTAATAGCAAAAGTCATAAATATACTTTGCTTACCCAAAGTTCATATTTATAGGAAGGTGGGGGCTTCCCCATTGTCAGGCATGGCAATATTTTGCCTAAATTGAGCAAGGGAATTTGTTCAGCCCATTAGAAGGGCCCGGTTTGGTGAGTGGAAATGCTTTGGACATTCCTGTGTTGCTAAACCTTAGGGAAGGTACTCCTTAAGGAGCTTGGTTTCACTGCTCCATGCACATGGTGATTTGACTTCACATGGCACTGTGCTGTCTTTTTGTGGTCTTCAGTTTGGGGATTGTACTCAGTAGATTTGCATTTCGGTCACTCAGTAGTTCTGCATTTTGGTGTGACCAAAGGGCTGTTGTGCACAGCTCTTTATGTAATTTGCTGCTGAGTCCATGTACTACTGATTAAGTCAGTGCAGGGGGCTGCCATTGCATGTTCCTGAGGTCCAGATGGGTGCAAATTTGTCATTTTAGTGATGAGAGTGGGAAACTGAAAAAATACCCCAAGATGAATTCAGAAAATGTTTCATTTGTCGTGACTGGCATCTTCTATAGCTTTTTTACAAAGTTATTTCTCATGCTGGTATCTGATGTTCTTGTACATTAAGTTGCTACTGCATTTGAAGTAGTCAAGTGGAATTGCTTAAATAGAAGAGTTTTAATCATAACTAGCCCTTTCAATGAATTAAGCTAAAATTATGGCCCTTGACTGTCCACCAGAGTTAAAGTATTTAGGTCAATTGTTTGCGCAACTGTTCTGTCACAGAGTCCTTCTCATAAATACCAGATGATCAGTCATCAGAAAAGGAAAAGCAAATAAAAAAGCTCATAGTAGTCATCCTAGCGATAGTATTAGGTAAACAAATAAAAAAGTAAATATGAAACTGAGAAGGAAATTCTTCCCTGGCATAACACTGTTGTGTTTTGGAGACCAAACTTTTCAGATGTGTTCAGGCTCTTTGGAATTAATGGGGTGTTGCAAAGTGGAAACCCAGGATGCCTGAAACACTTGACACCCGTACTGAAAGCTGAACCAAGGTGTCTGTCTATACCTGCATCATCAGTTGTGGTAGGCTGTTTACCATGATAAAATGTTGGAGGTCAACTGTTACCACCTTTTCTTTTGTGCACCATCTTCTCCCATGGTTTCAAGCTGGGCCATGACAAGGAGTACAAAAGAGTTTATGAACAGAAACATTAACAAGTGTGTTGACTCCTTTTCCACCCATGGCAGCAGCTGAAAAACAGATCAAAGCTCAGAAGCTGTTGTGTTCTTGTAATACTTTATGGGATTCGTAAGGTATTCTCTTCATTTGAGAACCAGAGATGAACACTTTATTAGATTTCTCCTCTTCTTTTGGTACAATGCCTAGGAGCAATCTATTTGAGTACCTTGATAGCTTCTGGTGACCAAGCAGCCAAAAAACTGAATCCCACATCTGCAAAGTATGAGTGTGGCTGCTGATCTGTGCACAGCCATACATCTGTGACACTCGCTTGTCAGCTGTAAACTAGAACTGAGAGAATGATGAAACTGTAAAGAAAAACTTCATCTGATTATAAACGTGTTTTGGCTGAGGGGTTTGAGTTTGGCCCAAACTTCAAAACTTTGGACTGGATTCTAAGGACATTTTGACACTTAAAGAAATCTGTGTTAGCAACTGAGCTGTGTGCACGACATGGCAGCAGTGCAGAGTTACAAAGATGTGTCCTCAGTGTGCTTGGACTGTCTGGACAGTTTAAGGAAGACCAGAGAATGCTGTGTATTGAAAATGCATCAGGCATGCTAAATGGGAGCAGTGAATCTGCCCAGGATCTCTGGACATCAAGCAACCCAGCTGGAGTTCTACCAGGACTCCAGGCATCTGCAAGTCCCAAATGAAAAGCCAGATTTCTCTTTTTCGCCCAGAAGTTTTTTCAGACAGAAAAAGAGGATACATTCAGGGGAACCTGGCCTTATGTTATCACTAGTAAGGCAGCTTGTTCAAATACAGAATTTGAAGTCAGCGGGAGTTAGATGTGTCTGCACATCAGGAAACCCCCTAAAATGCCAGTTCACATTTTCAGGTACCTAAAGGCCCAGGTTTCAAAGCAGAGTGTTTGATTTTTCTGTACAGTTATCCTTCCCACATTGAGGGGGAGCTGAGATTTGCTACCTCAGAGAGGAGAGAGGCTCAGCCCAGCTGCTGCCCATGGCAAAGCAGCAGCTCCAGTTCCAGCGGGAGCCACTGTTCAGCAGAGAGGTGGAAAACGAGGTGGGAAAGGATGTCCCACTCATATCACCCCCCCTTCATACACTGGAAATACACTTGCAGCACAGCCTCTTGGTCATGTGTTCGCTACATGGTGCAGCAGGATCCCGGCAGATCATCTGAGCTACTGGCACTCAGAAATCCCTTTGGTGTGCTGCACTAGCTGAGCTTGACTGGCAGTGCACTTAATGCAGGCAAAAGGGATCTGTGCTTCTTACAGTCACATCAAAATTACCTGCTTATTGTGGAATTTGTCTCCACTAACTTCTACTGTCTAAATATTCAGTGACTTGTCTTGCCTGCTTTTATGCTTCTTTCGCAGTCGGTGGAGTGAAGTAGATTCCCCCAGTGGATGATTCATCTCCCTTGTTTTAGACTTCAATATTAGAATAGGATAAATGACCCCGTGGAGTTACATTTCAGAGAGAGAGAGCTTTAAGCTCCTCCAGCTATCCGAGGTGAATACCCATCATTGGTGTTAGGAGAAGCCAAGTTAATTTTACACCCTTCGCTGCCTTTCCCACCCAGGCCTCCAACCACCACCACCACTGATTGATGCTTAAAAGATTTCAGCTGGCACATCCTGAGCTGGCCCTGTGTTTCAGTCCAGTTTGTGTAGGTGGACCATGCAGCAGGGGGGCTGAGTTAGGAAGAGAGATGCTGCACTGGCCTGTTGAACTGGCACCCCCATGAGAACGGTGCATCCTAGGTACAGCCCACTGGTAGTTGCCAGGTTTCTGCCTTTCGAGGAAGAAGGGTTGTTTCATTCCTATCCTGTGTAATTAGTGACTGAAATGCCTGAAAAAGGCAGCCCTAGCTAGAGCCATGGTTCTCAACCTCTGCTCTGCAAACCCTGGGGGTCCATGGATCACTCCTAAGGTAACTAAGAAGAATTCAATAAAAGGTAACTTAAAACCCCATGTTTATTGTCAATAGATTAACTTTCTCCATAAAAGAGCTTGTGCCTTCTGAAAAACGTTTGGGGGCTGCCGAGCATAAAGGTTGAAAACCACTGAGCTAGAGTAATGTATCTTTTTATGTGATAATTTGACAGCTAAAAGGCTAAAGCTATTCAGCTGTACCTTTATGAAAAATGCCTGGAGAATTGAATAGAATGTGATAAACTTTGTGTTGGCATTTTTGATCCAGTCTGTGAAACTTGAGTAGCTGAAGGGATTCTGTAAAAGTTACTCTGAAAACTCACAAAATAAAAGGACAATGAAGTCTTTTTCATCAGGACTCCAGCTGATCATATAGAATCATGCTCCTGCTGTAGATGATGGTTATTCTGTATTCTTTTTAAGATTCAGCCCCAACAAATGGTATAGAATTATAGGTTAATTTCTGTAAAACATTAGGTTTCATCCCAAGTATCTATGTGATGACTTTTTAGTTGTAGATATACATTGAAATTAATTTAAGACCTATGTAAATAATTTCTACAGAATGAAGAATCACTGATTTCAGGTTTCCTCACCAGAATAGCTTTGAACCCAGATACCCAGCTTTGAGAGTCAGACCCTTCGGACAGTAGGGATTTATCACAACACCATAGACTTCCCCTATGATGGTTGATACAAAAAACTCCTGCAAATGCTTACAAACTTTCTCTACATTTAAGAAGACAGGGCAGGAGTTGCCAAGAAAAATTATTCCCCTCATGGCTACCAATGCTAACTTTTTTTAGGTGAAGTGTTTTGGGGGGTTTTTTCCTCCCACATTGATCAAGTTTTACTTGATTTTGTCAGTATTAGTTCACCTTTATTTGAACTGCTGGATAATTCATTTGTAGAAGAGGCAGTACATTTAGGTACTTCCATCTGTGTTTAAACAAGGCTCTTGTGCTTTCCCATTAAAAAAAAAAGATTTTGTATTATAATGCTTGTGGTAGATGAGGTTCTGAATTTAACTCCTTCTTACTCTAGTTTCTCTTAACAACTCTGTGTTATCAACACCTGGGGTTTCTAGTTTACTCTCTTTGCAAATATGAATTTGCAAGAAGGGGTTGATGGTAAGTAGCGTGGTTCTAATTTGCACTTGCGAAGTGTGTCAGACTGTTTCATCAGGGCATGGTGAGCAGAGGAAAGCCTCTCTTCCTCTGAAAACAGCCCTCAAAGGATGTCAAAGAGCGTGTTTGGCTGCGATAGTCACATGCAAATGCAGTATGGTTTTGAAATGAGCTGTCCAGGAGCTGCTGGAGAAAGGGATGCCTGTACTCCTATGAATCCCCTCTTTGTCTTTCTCCTTTTTCTTTTTCCAATTTCTACTTGTTTTCATGATTCTGGGCTGTCACTTCGATGTGCCTTTGGATAACCTACTTTGTTGTGCTGGTAGAAGTTCTATGGATTCACTTGGATGAAACTTTTGCGACAGTCATCTGCTTTGCTAGGACTGTACCCACCAATATAGATAGCCCTTACCAGCTTTCTGTTCATTACTCCATCTACCTGGCATCTTTATAGCCTCATCCATCCCTCCTGTCCTCCCGGTACCTTCCAGACATCTGTTGAAATCTCTGTTCCCAGTGGTATCTGAGTACCCTTTTCTCTTTCTTCTGCACATTCCGGTCCTCAGAGCAGGAATCTTGTCCATAGTTCATGTGCGTTTAAAAAGTTCTTTCTCAATCCTTTAGTAATCTAGTGCTTTAAGTCTAGGGTGATATTTGAGTGCATGGCTGGACTGTGGCCACCCTTCTCTCTCCCAGGCAAAAGGGCAGCAGATTTATGATGATACCTCACCTGTGCCCTCGCTCAAGAGCTACAGCCAATTTGTGTCCCCATAAATCACCAGTGCTCCAGTAGTGTTAAATTCCCTCTCACCTGTCCCATTTCTCTACTACACCACATCAGCTAGCCTTACACCTCCCCCGCCTAAAACCCAGCTTTCATCACACACTTGCCCAGTGCCCTCAGAGGAATTCAGAATGAGTCATGCAGGGTGCCTCTGGGGACTCCTACTGATGCAAACTTCCTCCTCCTCAAGGCAGCCTGTGGTTTGATGCCACAATGCAGCCGGTACTTGTTAGCTCGAGCCTTCACTGTGAAGTTGGCGGCAAAGCTTGGTCTCTGTCCCAGGCACCCCCCTGCCCCCTCCCCACTTACCACCTTCCTTCACTGGGTTCTGGTGCAGGAGGGGACACTTCCAGCTCATCCTCTTTATAGTGTCAAACATGGAAGCTGCTCAGTGCCAGTCAATAGATCATGAGTGTTTTTTTGTGGGTTTTTTGAGAAATGGTTTACCATTCCTTCTTAAAGTATATTCCAGTCCGGGCAGGACAGTGGCATCAACACATTAAGTGAAATGGTATGTTGATGTTTATATGTAAGATTAAAGTCCTCAACTTCTTGGGATAGGATAGGCTTTCATCACAAGAGCTTTAGTAGTCGTGTGTCATCACCTACTTCCAGAGTCTGCATCCAGAAATACATAATGTGATGAATGGGGCTCATTTACGTTGTTTTGGTTTGGCCTTTCCCTCTCTCTCTGATTGTCTTTATAACATTATCTACCTTCTCCCTTTTCACATGGAAAAGAGAAATGCATTTCTGGTGGTAATTGCACAGTGCTGCATTGTGGACCTTTCATCCCATTATAGTAAGTGGACAAACTACTGTCATTTACAACAATGAAATAGGTGAGGAAATGGGAAAGTTTCTGGCACTTCCAGGCAGAAATGCCAACCTGATATGGGAGAAAAATTCTGATAAAAAACAAGTTTTCTTGCTAGCAATGAGTGCTGGTGTAGTTCTGCTCCGATGCAGGGATGGAGAAATGCCTGCTCATCTTCAGGTGTTTCAGAAATAGAATAGGGCAGTATTAATGGAGTTCAACAGAGCTGACTGCAGCTTTTACTTGCTCTCAGTTTCAAAATCTCTTCAGTCTGTCTGTGTGCTGCCTTGTCATGGATCTGTTAGCAAGGCCAGGGTGTGAATACATTTAGATGTTTTTTCTCCAAGCAGAAGTTTTCTGCCTTACTATTCCCCACCTCTGCATATACACCTTTTACATCTCAGAACAGATTGATGCTCTCATTTGCCTGGATTCTCTTGCTGATTTATAGTGTTTCCTCGTGGGAGGTTTACTGTCATGGGAGGTTTGCCCTGAAGGTGTTATTGCAGGAATAAGCTCTTTACCAGTGCAACAGCAAAAAAGTATTTGCACATCATTAGGGAAGAGCTCCCAGTTGGGTGGTAGAGCTTCCTTATCCCTTTGGTAGACTTGCTTGTAGCCTGTGGACTAGAAGTTGAGTGGCTTGAGCTTATCTCCCTTGTTCTTCCTATGAAGTAGATACCAGCTGATGGGGAGGCAGTGTCCTACTTTCTCCCACCTTCTGTGGAAGCTGAGCTTGGAACCCTTGGAGGCTCAGAGACATGGTTGGTTGAAGTTCCTCTCCAGCCACTGCCCTGGGTGGTTTGGCAGCAATTGGTTGTCGCCACCTGCTGACCAGGCAGAGGATTTCTCTGGGCTGGGTACAGCCCGTCCTGGGGTGTCCCGAAGAGCCCTCACCATGCTCTGCCCTGTAAGAGGTGATGGGGCAGTAGGTAGAGGTCAGGGTGCCAACATAAAGCAGGAACACTGAGGACAGATACGAGACTGGTCATTTAGAGAAAGGTGGCATATGCCTTAGAGTGAGCGTAACTATGAGGGCTGAACTGTTCTGACTTTGGGTTGCTCTGAACTTGGAGGTTATCAAGCAGGTCATGAATGAGATCAAGCTTGGTACAGGAAATTTGAATGAGATATAACCTCATATAACTATGGTGTGTTAAGTGCAGTTGAACTGCATGTCTTATAGGAAGGCATAAAATTTTGGTACTCTTTCAGAATAAAGGAAAATAAAGAGACAAGAAATTTTATCTAATCCTAGAGTCTAGAAATTCAAGTTTGCTATTCTTTGATTTAGTGAAAAGACTTAAAGAGCATTCTTCAGTGTTCTTCAGAAACTGTTTCACGTTCTTTCTTCTTTAACAAAGATGTCTTTTCACTCTGGTGTTTGTGAACATTTAAATGCAAGGTAAGCCAGACAAACAAGTGCATTAGACTGAAGGATGTATGATGACTATTAGGACAGTGTCACTGCACCAAAGCTTCGTTCCGTGGCCAAATTGCAGGAAGCGGCAGCATTTGTTGGGATCCTCTTTCCTGGCTCTCCCAGCACTGCTGTGCCTGGGGCAGCAGTGCAGGGTTACATGACTGCAGTGGTGGGAGCTGACTTCTGAAGCTCCTGGGAATCCTGCTTCTCTCCCTGCCCTTTAATGAAGCATTTGCCTTCTCTGAGGTCACTCCAGGGTTTCAATCAGCAGATCCAGGATAGGAACACCTCTATGTTTTGCTTTGATCTAAGTTAATTCTTATAGCTTGGGACCTGCTTTTAGGCCATCCCACCCTGCTGCCTTCTGCATAATTAAAGGTGCTCCTGTACTGGGGCAGAACCCAGCAAGTGCTCTAGGGACCCAAGGAATTTCATGTCTCTGTAGAGACTGTAATCTCATTTTCTCTCTTTTTCAAAACATTCTAATTTTCACTGGGATGCGTGGGCTTTCCCCTAATTATTCTCCAATGAATCTCCCTTTTTTTTTTTTTTTTTTTAACGTATCATTTGTTTGTTTGTTTGGAAGCGGAGGAGAAAACTCCAAGGAGAGATGAAATGCCATGCATGGCAGCCCTGCTCAGCTGCTGTGGTGCTGTCCCTGTTCTGTCAGAGCAGGGGAAGGTTGCTATTCCCATTTTATAATGCATGGTCTCAGGTACATTCCTGCTTTCCTAAGCAGTTTGAGTTTCCACACAGATGTTGCTGCAAATCCCTATTTCCACCTAACCTCTCGCTGCTCGACCCGGCGCCCAAGCTGACGCTGTGTCTCTCTCCTTGCTCCCTAGGTCTCCGGGACCTCGAGCAGCTCCACCGCCACCACCCCGTCCGTGTCCACCCCTGTTACTGGCCACAAGCGGATGATCATCCCCAACCAGCCTCCGCTGACTGCCACCAAGAAGTCCACCGCCAAGGGTGCGGGGCAGCCGGCACCCATCCCGGTCACTCCCGTGGGCACCCTGAAGCCGCAGCCCGTGCCGGCCTCCTACGCCACGGCGTCCACACCGAGCCGCCCGGCCTTCAATGTCCAGGTGAGGACGGCGCAGCCCAGCCCGCACTTCCAGCCGCCCGGCCCGCAGCCCGCGCACTATGGCAGCCTCGGGCCAGGCCAGCCCTACGGGGCCCCGCCGTCCCGCCAGCCCGCTGCCCCGCAGTACGGAGCACCGCAGCCCCATGGGCCCGACTATGGATACACCCCACCGCCTGGCCGGCCCGCGGAGCCCGCCTATGGATACACACCTCCGCAGGGCCGCTACCAGGAGCCCTACTACGGGGGGTATGGCGGCAGGAATGGCTCCGAAGCGCCCTATGTGCCGCCCAGCTCCTGGAAGGCTGAGCCAGCATATCCTGCGAGTAACGCCATGGGCCAGGCGCCTCCTGGGCTCTACCAGCCACCAGGCACAAAGAAGACCTACATCACTGACCCAGTGCTGGCCCCGCAGCCGCCCACCCTGCAGCAGAAGGTAGGAGATGTGTGTGCTCACCTGCATCCACAGGTGCATGGCTGAAGGTGGCCTGGGACCCTCTCTGAAAGGTGTTGGGAAATTGGTACCAATGGGGACATGGGGCAGGTCTCCCTCTGTATGGCTTCCTAAAAGCTGGAAATAGGGAACTTTTGTCGACTTTGAAAAGAGGCTTTGTGGGGGCTCAGAAGAGCCATCAGCCTTGAAGGGTGAGATGGTGTCATGTGTGAAGGCATGGTGTCACCCCGCAGGCAGGAGGGACGTTTTGTCCCTGTGACACACCACTGCCCAAGGAGCTCCCTTGGCCATGCCTCTGTACTGCATCACTGCACTGAGGTCTTTCCTTCCGGGCCCTCCCAAGATGAAGCAAGGGGCTGGGCATGAGCTTCTGCTCCGTGTGCTTGTGGACAACCCTGGTGCAACTCACAATCCTCCCTCTCCTCAGGCAGATGGGAGGTACACAGAGGCTGGATTTGATTGTGGTTCAGGGTGATTGCGGAGGTTGTCCTCTGGTGTGTCACCGTTCTAAGATCACTTATCACTGAAACCACATGGAAATGAGTTCCCACAGAGCTTGGCTCTGGTTTTCCTCTCTGGTGATGGTCTGCTGGGTGGCCTCCATCCACTTCAACCAGTGCCCAGACCTCATAAAGTGAAGTCAGTTTGAAATAGAAAGTTAAACTGGTCTGTCTGGTTTCTCTGCCCAAGCTGATCCTGTCTGGCTTTTGTCACTTCTGCTGGTGGCTGTCTGTAATGTGGCTCTGTGGGGACCGAGGCACTTTTGTAGGGCCCTTGTTGTGTTTGAGGAGCTGAGGCTCCAGCGAAGGGTGAGGCAGGGAGGCAGTGATGCCATCACTGCCCAGACCCACCCTGGCATGTCTGAGCACATCCCTGCTCTTGGGCTTGTGGGTGCTGACAGGGAAAGGGGAAACAGCTTCTGATACATAACAGAAACCCGGTCCTTTTGTTATTTCCTTCTCTAACAGCGCGCAGGCTGTCTTCCTTGAGTTCCAGGTTTCCTGATAGTGAGAACTTTTGAAGGCAAAGAGGTTCCTCAAGGCAGTTTAGAGAGGGCGAGAAATTACAGAAATCCTTGAAATATTATCTACTAGCAGCTAAGAAACTGGTTTTTCTCTTTTCTTCGTCTTCCTTACCAAGGAGCTTAGGACTGGGGAGGGAAGCAATAGACTCACAGCTCTGCACGTACTTGGTATAGAGCTTAAACTGGAAAGTCGCAAAAAGACACAAAATTTGCACATAGCCTTAACTGGTGTAAATTGTTGTGGTTCCAGTGGAATCGCTGAGGAAATGCTGAGGTACAGCAGATCCATATTTAGACTTTTATAGATATGAGTGGGTTTATATATATAAAAAATTTAAAAACTGTCGTTCAGTCAGCATCTCTATGGAAACGCAAATCATCTTGAACCACAAACAGCACAAGCCTGTTAGTCTCATTTGCATTACAAAGCTGGAGGGACAATTTAATTTAGCTCAAGTTTGGGGTTTCGTGTCTGCATGTATATATTTATATACACATGTTTGTGTGTGTGTGCACGTGGCATTTGCAAATACAGAAATACTGCAGAAATACTTCATAAATATGTCTATAAAAAATAATTTCAGTTCTTCTGTGGAACAGACTCTTATCTCCTTGGTGATAAATCCCTCCAGAAACTAACTTTCTCATCCAACCTGCTAAATAATTGTGTTGTTACCTATTTAACTTTTGAGCTTACAAATCTTCTGTAACATATTGGTGGCAGACTCTGCTCAGTTCTTGCTTTGTAACATATATAGTTTAATTGGTGAAGAATTGAAGGTGATCTAAGAGTCTTAACAGGAAATGCTCAGTAATAAAACACTGTATGGTTTGCCACTGAAGCAGTGTTGTCCAGTCTTACGGTGTGCTGTTCTCTTCCTTTGCAGAATAACTCATTCATAAAATCAACTTTTGAAATTATTTTATTTAAAAGAAAAAAAAAAAAGAAAGGCTATGTTAGAGCCAGATATTTGATAGGGAGAATTGTCACTGTAATTTGACTTGGCTTCTGCATTTTGTTGTGTTTTGCCTTTTCAAGGTTGGTTTGAGGCCTTTCAGTTAAGGAAGTCGATTTGAGAATCCACAGTAAGAAGCAGGCATTAGTGCATATCACATAAAATACAAGATGACCTTTAGGAATTTTTCTTCTTGCAAATGAATGATTTTAAAATAGAAAACAATTTCTAAATGTATTCAAAAAAAGTGCATTCTTAATCTTGAATGCACTTTGTGTGCAAAATATTAAGGATGTTGTAGCAAATCCATCTCAGATTAAAAGTGCATAGTTCTTAATTCTAACCTATACTGTGATCCATCACTATAAGAAGTAAAATTTTTCATTACATTTGTTAAGATTCTTATAGTGTCAAATAAAAAAAGTATATATCCAGCATTCTGGCTAGGAAGAAGTTCATGGCACTGTGGCTTGCTGCTTTTTGCTGTGTACTAATCGTGTTGAAGTCGCTGCTGATCCAAAATAAATCTGGATTGGTATGGGGACAGCAAATAATCTGTACTGGTTCTTAAGGCCTGCTGAGAACAATGAGTTTTACTCACACACAACTCTGCATTGCATTCTGTCCTTGGGCCAGTTATGGAGTGATAATCACGCATGTGAAACCTCTGGGCATTTTAGTCTTTTGCACCACCCCATCTAACATTAGTGCCCAAATCCTAGTTAGGAAATGATCTGGTGGAGTGCATGTCCTCATTTAAACCTCCATGTGCTTCAAGGGCTGAAAAACCTCAGGAGCTTTCTCCTCTCAGTGATAGGTGGTGGGGATTTCTGTAGGAGCAGCAGCAGAGCTCTCATGAGGCCATCACAGAAACGTGGCGTGATTGGCTACTCTGGTGCTTTTTGCCAGCAGTGCTGTGCCTGCTCAGACCAAGTCAAAATCCAAAGCCTCTCTCTTAACTTCTCCCCTCTCAAAGGCCAGAGAACACAAGACCAGTGTGGCTCATTAGGTACGCTTTCTGGCACCAAGATGTCCACAGCAGATGAACAACAAAGACAGTTTCTGACATGGAGAACTCCTGAAACTTTGCTCTGTGGCCAAAGCAGGGTTGATAAAACTCCCACCACTTACCAGCTCAACTATCATCAAATGTTTCTCTGCTGGACTGGCTAAGATATCAAATGGGTTTTTTTGAGCTCTCATATCTTCAAATAGTTCTAGATCCTTTTACTGGTTTTGATCATGTTTGAGTGTTTTGGAGACACTATTACATGTCTCCAAGGTGGATTTTTGGACCTTTCAGGAACCTCATGTATCTCCTGGTGTATTTGAGGGGTGGCCACTGACAGGTCTGTTCTTCCAAGTTCTCAGATCCCAGCTATTCTCCTTCTTCTACTCATAGGCCTGGGGAACCACTTTCCTCCATAAAGGGATCACCACACTTTGAACATCCAGACTGGGTACCACTGAAGTAATTTGAGCTTGTGGTTTTAGTCCAAAATGGAGGAAATCTTAACAAAAATATTGATCTCTTGAGAGGGATTTGCCAATTTGGTGTGGACAGAAGTGTCTTATAGCTCTGATTTAGTACAGCATCCATCCATGCTCCTTTCTTGCAGATTTTCCGCAAGGGGAAAGGGACCAGTGTCCCTTTGGTAGCTGTGTGTGTTCTCTTTGACATGGCACAAGTGCTCAAGTTCCTTAACCTGATCTGACCACATCAGCCATGTGTCCCATTGTCCCCGTTCTCACATACAGAGACATCAGGGCAGATGGAGCATGGCCTCCTCTTCAGGTGACTCTTGGGTGTTGTGCACCTTTCTAGGCAAGCACTATGAAAAGCGGAGAGACAACTGGAAATCAGGAGATAAAATGAATGAGGCAACTGATGCTTCTGTCATGGTGTAGGTTGTGCTGACCTCAGCCACCTCATGGTTTCCGCACTGCTGGAGGTGGTTTCTTTGCTGCCTGCGGCACCCAGCACCAATATGGTCTTGTGAAGCTTGCAGTGCCCAAAAGGGACTGTGATGGCTCGCTGTTTTCTCATTTTACACAGTTTTTGTCAGTTTTTCCACTGATTTAATACCTGTGATGGAGACATTTGCTTGGAAGTTTCATCTCTGCCTCAAAAATATATTCTTCCCAGTGTCCTTTGCTATGACTGATACACTTCTCTTGTACTGGTTTAATAACTTTTGCAGTCTACCATCACTCACATAGAGTGGATACCTCCGGCACTTGTGTTGGATTGAGACTAATTCTCTTGCTGTTTGCTGTTAATCTAGCAACTAGAATTTTTTTGTTCTGTGCAGATGAATAAATGCAGTCTGCCAGATTCCCTCCTGCTGTCACGGGTATATTCTTTCTTAGTGTTGCTTTTTGACTTGTGGAGAAAGGCAGGCAATGTTCTGTACACTGCTTGCCTCCCCTTGAGTGTCTTCTCACCCAAAATTTTGTGTCTCCACCCAAGTGTCTTCTTCACAAAAGTCAAGTATCGAAAATTTCCACTGGATGGGATTTGGAGACAGTGTAAAATGCTGGTTGAAGCTGATTTTCTTTCAGTGTGGGATGGTGGCTTCCCATAGTTTTAACATGCTAAAATAAAGTGAAACAAAGTAAAATTCAAAAAGCTTGTTTAAAATACTCTACTTTGGCATTTATTGAATTAAAAAAGACTGAAAGCTAATGTGAAATGAAATAGAAGGTGAAATTGTGAAATTCAGAGTTAAATTTGCGAGTTCAGTGTGACATTTCAAAATTTCCAGATGAATATGCAATTCCTTTTTACCCTGAGAATAGCAACAAATGTCAAAATGTTGACATTCTTCACAAAACAGTAATTCAGAGTTCTAACCAGCACTAGCTGTATATCAGCTGCTGACTCTGTCATTGCTTCTGGGTGGATTAAATTAAATGCTGTTGCTTCTGTTAAAACGAGGAGGAGGGGAAAAAGACAGTGGTGTCTAACAATGAGATAAGAAGCTCAGAGTTAGGACTTGGTATTACTCTGTGGCATTGAGAATGATGTTTTCTTCTTCAAGGTATTATAAATCTTTGCATCAAAATCTTTGCAGATTTTTTCAGGTAGTAAGGTGCTGGCAAGATGTACAAAGAGGTTTTTCAGAACAGTGTGCTTCTCCTGACCTCAGGAACCCAAGACAGTCTGGTTTATACTCTAAACTTTTGAAAGAGCCTAATTCTTGGCTTGAAATGTATTTAAGTTTCATTTGAGAACTTTACTCTTTGTGCTTTGTATTATATTTTTATTATTTCAGCACTCCATATACTAGCAGGAACCAGCTGATGACAGAGCAATCAATCAGATTGTTCTCTTAGGAATCATGTATTTTCCTGAAATAGTGAATCAAAGAGTTGCCAAACAATTACCTTGAAGTTAAAGGTAAGAGGGTGCCTGCAGCTACACAAATAAGTCAGGTCAGTATATACTGAGAAATCAACTTAAATTTACAGCTTCAGGATGCAGCTTTTCCAGCTTTTTAGCCTTTATTCAGCCACAATGGGTTAGTAATATAAGAGGAATAATTGAGAAAGAGGCTTTTGGCATAATACCTGGATGTTCTTTCTTGCTCCTTCTTAAAATAAGCTGAGGACAATGCCTCCACACATGATAAGGCATGGGGCAGCCTTGAAGTTAATCAAGGTCTCTTTTTGTGTGCTGGTTAACTCTTGATAACCAAGTGTCTACCTTAAGACATACTGCCAGATCATGCTACAGTCTAACAGATAAGAATTTTGGATCTGAGGTCATAAAATGCAGGGACTGTATACTTATGGAACGCCTGATGGGGAGGCTGTCTGGTTTTCAAGCAGTGGTGCTTGCCTGAACCCTGGGGCTGGCTGAGCTCAGGTCTTTAAGGGGCAACCTGGTCTGTAGCATAATGAGGATGGTTGTCCTTGCTGCTGGTTTACAGCTTTCAGTACAGAAAGCAGCACCCAAAAAAGTGAGTGCCACTGAATTGATTTGCAGGCATACTCTGGCTGTTGAATGTTGTGATGGTGCTGCTAATTACTGAAGGAGCTGTTTCCTTCTGTTTTAAAATATACTCAAGTCCAACTGTATTGTAATTCTTTCAAAGCCAAGGCACCAGAGAGTGTGGGGAAGCTGCTCTTCTGTCAGGTAACCTCTGTGTCATTGTCAGGTTTATTGCAATTAAACTAGGACATCAGTGGCTAGTGGGTAGAGAAACTTGCCCAAGCTTATGCACCAATTGATTAGAAGAGCTGGGGAGAACAAGGAGAAGTGGAGCATCTTGGTGTCATTGTGTGGCTCTTCTGTTTGAGGTGAGAAGGTCTCTGGCTGCGCTGTTGGTGTGAAACTCTTTAGGCTTATGATGGGTAATGCCAGTGTTAAGACAAATGCTAAGATGCTTTGGGTGATGTGTTATTTCGTCTGTGTCATTTGGAGTGGATCATCCTATATTTGGGTGGTTTTCCCACTGACCTCTGTGAAGTATGTTTGTAGTCTTAATCCAGTTCTTAATGGCACATGTATGCATATAATAGTAATGGTTCATTACTGAAGGATCACTTTGTGTAGGGAGCTGTGCACAGTTTAAGAGATCACTGG
Source organism: Sclerurus mexicanus (assembly GCA_013396755.1). Lineage (NCBI taxonomy): Eukaryota > Metazoa > Chordata > Aves > Passeriformes > Furnariidae > Sclerurus > Sclerurus mexicanus. The sequence goes on along the minus strand of VWZF01006461.1, from coordinate 1,403,951 downwards.
TTTCTCTGTGGATAGGCTTGGTTGTGTACAAGTAGACTCTAGAGCCTACTACTTCTTTGAGCAGGCAAGTTAGAAAATGGCCATGGTGCATAGTGAGCAGTGCCAGCCATGTAGGATACCACCTGAAATAGATACTCAGTTATAAAGAGTAGAAAGTAGTCTGTAATGACTGCTGATATAATGTTTTTTTCATCCAAGAGTAATGGTATGAAACAGTTGCTAATATATGGTTACATTTACTGTTCATAAATGTTCTGTTACTAAACTAACTTAGGCGTCCACATAACGGGCTTCCTGTTAGGATTTACCTCTGAATAACTATAAAGAAACACAATATTTAATAGCAGCCTTTGGGGAAAAAAAGAAGTTAAAAAAAAGAAGAGGTTTCCTATCACAAACTGAAAGAATTCCTGCAAGGCAAACAGAATCTGCAATTACACTGACAGTTGTGTTCTTAAATGAAAATAACAGTGAATTATAAAGCTGTAAAATTGTTTTCACAACAATATTTTGTTTTTATAACTCATACTATTTCACTTAGTAGCTGCCTGGCTCCAGAGCAAGTTACATAACATGATATTATGAATATGATGCCTCAACTTTTTGTCTAGGGAATTAATTTAAGGCCTCTAAACTTTCCAGTCACATTTTCCTCTTTGTTCCAGACACAGTGTATTCTCTCTGCTGGAAAAAAATATCAGATGAACTACGTCTTGCTTGTAGCAGAGTAATGTTCATATGCCTCTTTATCCACACTAATAGGGCAGTGACTGATTTTCACATGGATCCTCAAAATAGTCCAGAGTGAAATGGTCTGTCTGAAGTCAGCTATACAAAACAAATTAGAAGAGCGGAGCTGCTGTGTGGTAGCTGATCAATCTAGCATTAACAAGGATTTTCCACGGTGTGGTTTAGCACCAGCACAGACAGATAAATTAGTATTACTGTCAGTATCACTCATCCTTCCAATTAAATCTTTTTCTAAATAAACAAACAAAATTTCCTCAAATGAACTGACAGTAACTTAACCTGGCATGTTAGGATTACTTTAGTCATCAGTAAAATGGAACCACACCTGAGCTATAGTACAGTAGATTAACTATCATAATTTTCATCTCATTATTGCCTAGTTAGACTCTGCTTTGCCATATTTTTTCTTTTATTTCCTCCAGCTCTGCGAGAGATGGTCAGTCATTAAATGAATCACCTTTTCAGCTGTTTCTTTGAAAGAGCTTAAAGTGAAAACTCATGCCTTTTCAGGGAGAAAAATTGTGTAAGTGGACAAGAAAGTTCCTGCTGTGTATGTCACTGGTGGCTTCCTTCTAGGGTGTCACCAGAAAGCCTGGTGGGTTTTATTTTGCAGTCCAAGTTGGCTGAGAGAAGAAATCTCCATGAGGAAGTGCCCTGCTTTATTTGTATTCTTGTAAACCTCCGTTTCATTAATGTCTTGCAGACTTAAGTCCCAGATGACAATTGTGTTTCCCTGGTCTGATGATTAGCATCAGAAAGGTGCCCTACATCTCCTTCTCCAGCTTGTGTTAGAAGGCTGCTTTTCTGTTCCTTTTTGCTGCAAGGTCCTTTCTCCCTTCTATTAAGCAACACTTACTTGTGACCTCTCTTCCCCCAGGCTGCATCCCAAAACATGCAACAGTTCTTGCATGACCTCATTGGAATACTTCAGTTAAAGCTTTCTCCTGAACAGTTTTCCCTAACTGCATTTCCCATAATCTAGATTTTTCACGACTTCTACATGTTTCCACATCACTTTCCCTGAGGGTTCTTGTCCTCCAAGGCTTAAGCTTAAAATTGGGCCTTTTGCTGCTGTAGAATTTCCAGATCCCTGAGCAAGTGGTGGATGAGTCTTTCTAGCAGATTTTTCAGTACAGAGAATGCAGTTGTATTGCAGGCAAACGTGGGCCTGTAGGTAACGGAGGATGTTGGAAGTGCATGTGCTTGTGTTTGTTTCTTTGTTAGGTTGCTCACCAATAAATAGGTCCAAATATCGTTTTCAGATCTGAATTCAGCTTCCCACCCACCTTTCTGTAACATTTCGCCATCAGGTCACCTTCTGCTGAATAAATACAGCACAGCAATTAAAACCATATGTGTAATTAAAAGAAATTCAGCATAAATTTAAACAGCATGAAAAGAGGTAAAAGGATAAAGACAACTGGAAGCTCAGTTCTGTGTGACCTGCTTTTGAATAAACACCATTATATTCCACAGTCAATTATCCAAAAAGTACAATGCGTTCTGTTGCCAAAAAAAGGTTGTCAGATAGAAGTGGTTAGTCAAAAGGACACATGCACTGGAGTGAACATTAGTCTATTGTACTCAGTATAATATTATACAAACAGAGCTGATTTGTTACTGGCTTTTTTCTTTCTTTTTTACTTTCTTTTTTTTTCTTTCCTTTTCTGTTTAGGGTTTTGGTGGGGTTTTTTTTGTCATTTTTGACCACAGACAAAATTATGCAGCTTTTTAATAATATTTCATGAACATCTAATTGCAGGCTTCAGCAAGAGGTGCAGATATTGCTAGGGAAATCAAATAAGGTATGCTCTGTGCAGCCCAATAATAAGGCTTCCAATATAAAAGTGGAAAAACAAGTCATTAGTTACAACCATCGAACGGAAGAGGTCTAATGGGAGCCACAGGATAAACATTCCATTTTATTATGTCTTCGTTATATGTTTTGCAAGAATCCGTGGTTATAAATTAAAATTGCTTTTTGCAACAGTGGCTGTAAAAAGTTCAAAATCTGTGAATGTACCTATTATTTTTATTTATATCACAGCAGGCTGCTAGG